>MU700857.1:35882-59141 GCA_026770625.1 Nicotiana glauca | reverse complement strand
CTTTCTCTAGAATTCTCTACAAGCCTAGAAGATTCCAAGGACTTTCCTAGCAAATCCATAAAGATCTAGGTTCTTCCTAAGGAAATATCCATACTTCTCTAGAATCTTCTCACAAATGCTAGCCTTCTTCTTATGTAAGCTTCCACATGGCATTAATATATGCCAAATGGTGCCTATGTGGCATGATGACATGGTGGGTCATCAAACATGTCTATGTAATTTAGTCGATGCTAGTTTGTAGGATAAGTGTATTACTCAACTTTCTGAACAATTCCTTTGTGTTTTTATTGTAGCAGACCTTTTGTTTAGTTAATTTCTATCAACTTTAGTAGTTCACTTGAAATTAATATTTTCAGTTGTTTAATATTTACTGCACTTGTTCTTCATTATCTTAAATGTAGTTGTTATGTTGTCAGAATACAAATTATCTACAAAAAAACTTCAAATTATCTACAATCTGTAAACATTGAATGTTCAGATTGTATATAATTTTATAGTTTAATATGTATATAATTTGTAGGGAATTACCTCCAGTTATATTTAATTTCTGTATATAACTGCCAGTTCAAGTTAAATTAATTTCTTAAAACTTGTAGTTATATTGTAGGTAATAAATATTAACTGCTATGTAAAGAATGTAAAAAATGGAGGTAGATGCTTGCCACAGTACAGAAAAACATGTTAACAAACACAGAAACAAATTGAAGTTAACTACATTTTTAATCTTCAAAATCTAAAACAATTACACACAAAATTCTGTTAACTTGAACACACTAACAATTATTTTGAAATACTATCCTAACTACATGATTTTTTTTTTTGGTGCATTCTTGCAAGATCTTTTGTTATGCCCTTCACCTCCACAATTTTCACATGACACCTTGTACTTCTTTAACTTTAGTTCATCATATGTTTTGCATCTTTCCTTTTGAGGTCTTCTTGGCTGCTTTTTCTCTCCCATAGGTGGATTTACTACTTCATCAGATATATGTTGTGGCACATTTCATTTGCTTTCATCAGGAAGGGAATTCACTGGTATTTCATATGTACGGAGTAGGCTCTCCCTTGTGTAATACAGCGAGTAATAGTTTTCATATCCTTCATTCCTGTCCCTTAAAGCTGCCAAAGCATGAGTACATGGAAGTTCATCAAGTTAGAATTGGCCACAAGTACATTTCTTATTTTCAAGACACACAATGTACCGCTTCACACCATCTATCACAGTATGGATATGATCTGTTGAAGCCCTCACCTACAATTACATAACAAATAGAAGGAAAAATATTTACAATCATAAAAATAGATTACTACAATTTATCTACAAATGATCTACCATCTACAAATTAACTACAGTTTGTGTACAATTTATCTACAATTTGGAAACACTGTATATTAAAATATTACTATTCTGCACAAAATAAAGAGATCTTACCCTAAGTTTCTGAGATACTGTATTGTTTTTCTCCAATTCTTTGTTGAATTTGTACCCAAGGTATGTCAAAGTACCATTTGCCTTCAACAACTTCTCTTTCTTCCAACGTTCAAGAAGTGTCCTCATATACTATAATAGGTCAAATATTGGCAGCTCTCTTGCATATTTTGTTGCAGCATTCAACGACTCTACAATGTTTGATGTCATAGTCCAAGTTCTATTCACCATTGCATGTACTCGTGACCATCTATGATAGCCAATATCATAGAGGTATGATTTAACACGAGGGTATATCTCTTCAATCTTCGACATCCTTTCATTAAATTCATCCATAGTGTATGACCCTGCTGAAGCAAAGTACAATTTATTTAATTGTATATGACCCTTCTTGAACTTTGCCCTTATATTTGTCCAAATATGCCACGCTTAAGAGTATTGTGGCACGCCCGGATAGACAATTGATGTTGCCTTCAGGATACTCTCATTCCTATCTGAAACAACACACATTAAAGTTCTTTCACCATATGCTTGCTTGAATTGCTCAAAAAACCACTTCCACGATGCGTCGTTTTTCGAATCAACCACTGCATATGCCAAAGGCAATATTGTTCCTACATTATTAATAAAAAATTAATTAACTGTCAGCTTTGAAAATGCATATAAAAACACAAATCCATATAAACTACAATATATCTACAAAGATTCTACAATGTTTTTACAATTTATAAACTGCCTACAAAATAACCACAAAATAACTACAATTTTACCCGTTGCATCAATTGTGCTTGCTGTCAGCATAATTCCCCTATAGGCTATCTTTAAAAATGTCCCATCAACCACTACTACTGGTCTATAATATTTTCAACCACTTATTGATGTACAAAGAGCAACAAATGCATATAAGAAGCATTCATTTGTTGTCTTCTTCAATTTAACAACTGAACCAGGATACATCTTCTCAAGAATATAAGAATATTTTGGTAATTTGTTGTAGGAGTCAGCCAGAGGACCTCTCAATAACTGTAAAGCCTTTTCCTTTGCCCTCCATGCTTGCATGTAGCTTAGGTTCACTCTGTGTTGGGATAACATGCCAGTTTGTATGTACTTCGGTGTGTAAATTGTCTTAGGATCACAATACTTTGGCATGACCATGCTACCAACTACAATTGCAGTGCGTTTGTGATGTATGAATGTATCGTCCATTTAGGTGCATGTGTGTCTTTGGTTGAAACTCCTGATCTTGAACATTGCAGAATCATCAATTGATGTTTCCTTGAAGTGCTAATGATAGGCTATAATTATGTATTTTAGTCGATTATTACACTCTAATTTACTGCACTTTAGTTGAGTTTGCGCCTTAATCGCTAGTGTATTGCACTAATAGTGTGTTTTATGCCTTGTAGGAGTGATTCCGAGCTATATAGATATTATAGAATGAAATTAAGTGATTTGGAGCTTTGAAGTCTGAGTAAGAACTCAAGGAATTAAGCCGGGATCGGGTTCGGGGGTCAAATTTGATAATTAAGTACAAACGAAGACTCAAGGAGGCATATCACACTATCTAGTAAAATAGACATAAATTTTTTTTCAGAACTCTATTTAGGATCCACAATATATCGTTGGAAAGATAACTCAAAGATCTACAACTTTTATGTTTTATTTTTTTCCATATTAAAAATGGAACAGGGTAAAAAATGCGTTCAAAACCGCGACTGCGGGGCTGAGGCAGTGTATACCATGGTTTACCGCGGCCACGGCAGTCCAGACGTAAAATATTGTCCTTTTTCGCATAGGAGAAAGCATAATTATTTGGGCTCGACCCTACTTGGTATACATACATGGAAAAATGGTATTTTAAGGGAGTTGGATATATTTTTGACACAGATTCGACCTAAGGAGGCAGAGACACAATAGGAGCAAGGCGGAGAATTCTTCAACAAATTTTTCCTTCCTCTTCCTATTTTTCATTGTTGGTTATGATTTTTAGTATTGTAGTTTTACATACTATTATGAATAGCTAATTCGTTTTCTAGGGTTTTGATATAACCTTTAAGATAAATTCTTGTTATGTTTTTATATAATTGAGCCATTGGATTATTTCTCTACTTGTTCAACTACGTATTTGTTGTTGTTGATTGAATGACCATCAATTGACTGCGCTTATTAGTGTGTACTGCTTGAGAGAGAGTACATATTTAGGTAGTTGTTGAACAACGTCACTCCTAACGTATGTGAGAAATCAATATATTGGGTTTAAAGGTAGGTTTAGAAATGACAAAGCCTTGACGTGGTCATAATGAGCGGTTAGATAAAACCATCTAGCGTAGTTCGAGAGAATATGTCTAGTAAATTATTGTAGTTGCTCGATAGAGAATTACGGCACTTAAAGTGCTCAGGATCAGTAGAGAATACATTGGCGAAATTGTAGGGAACATAGCTAGAAGGATTCCGATAATTGGGAAAATCATAACTCTAGACCGCCTTAATTTAGTCTCCAACCCTTTGTCTCGTTAGTTGATAATTTTACCGATTTCTAGTATTTGCTAGTTAATTAGTTAGAAATATAAATCTCAATCTTTATAATTTAGAAAATTGTTCAAACTTGTCTTTTTAGTGATATTAAACAGATATAGCTAAGCCTTAGTTCTCTGTGGGATTCGACTCCGGACTTTTAGACCGGATTATATTTGCAGCGACCGCTTATCCTTTTTAGGACTAGGGTTGGGCGTGATCAAATTTTGGCGCCGTTGCCGGGGAACTAACGGTGTAGTTGTAGCTGTATATATTGCTAGCGTTCAAGTTTGAACTTTTATTTTTTTTTTGTATTTTTTTATAAATGTTGATTTGAGAAACATGACATCTTGGAATTATGGGAATTTAGGTGTGGATAAATCTACTATTGATCTCCATACATATTGTGAAGGAAACCACCTGTGAAAAAATTTTCAAAACGTTCCTGACAGCGAGTTATGTGCACCAACTCAATCTTTTTTGTGGACTGTGTGTGATGTGTGTGGTGGTAAAAATGGTCACTTTTATGGTTGTTCTTATATTTCTTATTTCCCCCCAACCCCTTACTATGATGGTTCTACCTTTTCTTGTGAAGTTTATTGGAACAAAGAACCTGAGAATGCAGACCTGAAGGAGATCAAGGATATGTTAAAGTGCCTTCTGAAACAAAATAATGAAAAATAATTGCATATAGAAAGGCAAGAGGAAACTATTCGCAAGTTGGAGGCTCAATTGAATCAAGTGGTTGGAGCTTTTAATGCTCAACAAGCCAATATTGAGGATAGTAGCCAAGAAGAGCATGAATGCGAGGTGTTAATTGGGGATGTCGGAGTAGAACATCAACAACCTAGCCAACTACAATTTGAGGATGTCAGTGTTGAAGAAGTGAGATTAGAGCCAACCAAGGACTTTGAGGATATAAATTTTGTTGACTTTAGTATCATTGATGTTGAGGATGAAAGTCCTGAAGTTCATGTGTTTGAGTACATTGGTCCACACTCCAAGCATTTTTTCACATTGTGTTTGGATGATGATATAGAAATAGAGTCATCCGAACCAATTGAAGAGTCAAGGAATGAGGAACAAGGTACATATATTCTGGACTTCTTGCCAGAATGTCAGGATTACATACCTCATACAAAGGCTAAGGAGTGCAAAATATTACATTATTTCCTTGGGCCAGTTAGATTTATTCCACCGTCCCAAGAGCATAATCATAAGCTTGAAGTAAAACTTGGAGTTCAATTCATAAGCTTAGGGTGGAGGCAAAAAGTGATTCGCATCGTGACGCGACGTTAAATCAAGTGCTTGTTGGGAGGCAACCCAGCTTTATTACTTTCTTTTATTTTTTATATTATTTTTGTAGTGTCGAATTTTGATTTTCTAGGAGCATGGAAAGGAAAGCGATTGGAAGGATGCAACATCAAACCAAATGGTTGGAACTAAGTGTGAGGTACCTGCACGAAGGACCAAGCTTGGGAGAAGTCCGAGTACCCCATGAGCTATTAGTACTTCAGACTTTGGCCTACCAGGGAGTCTTTTTTACCTTTTTATTTTTATGGTGTGCGTTGGAGACAATACACAATTTTAAGTGTGGAGTGAGGAGATTGTCTAGGTGACTTTCTATGATATTTTAGTTGTTTTAGTATTTTAGTTGTTTTAGTTTAATTGAATAATTTTTTTTAAATAGAAAAGATTAGACTTTTCCCAACGATGGATCTATTAGACAATTTTCTTGAGGAATTTAAGTCTAAAGAGAAAAAACAATTTTTTTTTTGTATTTTGTTAGGTAGTGTAGCAATTACCCTTTGGTTTTTCTTTAAACCACGGGTCTTTTCCAAGGGATTTGTTTGAATCGGGTGTAGCTAGTTTTTTTTGGGAGTAGGAGCCATTGTGTTGTGCTTTGAATTGAAGCAATATTTCTTGACTTGGTTATGCCTTGAGAATAGTGAGTACTTTGGTTGTGACACTTATGCTTAGTTTTTGACTCTTGTAGAAGTACCTTAAATTGTATTATCTTAACTTTGCTTAACTGCTTTGACTAGAGTGTCTATGAATCCAATCTTGAGTGAGTTATGTGCCATATGTGTGTAAGGTTTTGTATTATTCAGTGCATTGCATTTGATGCCTAAGACTTGCTCTGTGTGTTTGCAAAGCGAAATAACAGTGTTGTTCAATCTTGGAAGTGATATAGGCATTTTCTTGTTGAGCCAGATATGTATATTTTACCCACCTAATTGTTATGTATCTTAGTTAACCTCTTTGAGCCTATAATCCTTTTTCTTTGGCAACCACATTACAAGCCTTACCCATTTGTTTGAATTAACCATCTATTTGAACCTTTTCACCTCTCGTGAGCGCTTGAATTGCTATGAACTTTGTCAAAGTTAAAGTATGGGGTGGTTGGTTTGACTTTTGAGTGGAACTAATTGAATAAGGAGAAAGGTGCACTGTTTTGAAAAAGGAAGAGCCACTTGAATTAAAAAATATAGTTTGATTGTTGTGGAAAAAAAATTCCTTAATAAGTGGTGACTCTTGACGTAAGTGTGCTTAAAGAAGAATGGAGTTTGGAATTTTGGTTTGACATAAGTATGGGTTTAAATGTTAAAATGTATGTATTAAAGTTCTTAGGGAGGTGTAGTCACTCTTATATCTAAATGTATCTTACCCATCCCGTAGCCTACATTACAACCAAATAAAGTCCTAATTGATCCAAAATTGAATGAGCTCGATTAGTGAAGCAGTACACTACGGGCAAGCTTATGGTGCATCTTTTGTGGCATATGAATGTTATTTCTGAGAGTGAGTGAATTCTTTCTATCTTGAGTTCCTAAGTGTTCTTAAATTTTGTTGTGTGGAACTACTCTCTTTTGTTGTGTGAGGGCACTTGATTCATGAAGGAAAGGTAATGTCAGTGATCTCTATGTTAGAGTAAGTAGGTGAGTTGTGAATAATGCATGGCACTTGTGAGTCAAATCTTGAGGTGAAGATGTTGCGCTTTTGTGCTTAGTCTATTTTAAATACTCTTGGTGTGATGCATTAGGAGAATTGTTTAAAAAGGTCGTGTCTATAAAAAAAAGTATTTTTTGATTTCTCGAGGACGAGTAATGGTTTAAGTGTGGGGTGTTGATGATAGGCTATAATTATGTATTTTAGTCAATTATTACACTCTAATTTACTGCACTTTAGTTGAGTTTGCGCCTTAATCGCTAGTGTATTGCACTAACAGTATGTTTTACGCCTTGTAGGAGTGATTCCGAGCTATATAGATGTTATAAAATAAAATTAAGTGATTTTGAGCTTTGAATTCTGAGTAAGAGCTCAAGGAATTAAGCCGAGATCGGGTTCGGGGGTCAAATTTGATAATTAAGTACGAACCAAGACTCGAGGAGGTATATTGCGCACTGTCTAGTAAAATAGATATAACTTTTTACTCAGAACTCTATTTGGGCTCCGCAATATGTGGTTGGAAATCTAACTTAAAGGAATACAACTTTTATGTTTTACATTTTTCCAAATTCCAAATAGAACAGGGTGAAAAATGCGGTAGAAACCGCGACTTGGGGGCTGAGGCAGTATATACGCGGTTTACCGCGACCGCGGCAGTCCAGACGTGAAATATTGTCCTTTTTCACGTAGGAGAAGGTATACTTGTTTGGGCTCGACCCTACTTGGTATATATACATGGAAAAATGGTATTTTAAAGGAGTTGAATATATTTTTTACACAGATTCGACCTAAGGAGGCAGAGACATAATAGGAGCAAGACGGAGAATTCTTCAACAAGTTTTTCCTTCCCCTTCCTATTTTTTATTGTTGGTTATAATTTTTAGTATTGTAGTTTTACATACTATTATGAATAGCTAATTCGTTTTCTAGGGTTTTGATAGAACCTTTTGTAAGATAAATTCTTGTTATATTTTTATATAATTGAGCCATTGGATTTCTCTACTTGTTCAACTACGTGTTTGTTGTTGTTGATTGAATGACCATCAATTGACTGTGCCTATTTAGTGTGTACTTCTTGAGAGAGAGTACATATTTAGGTAGTTGTTGAACAACATCACTCCTAACGTATATGAGAAATCAATATATTGGGTTTAACGGTAGGTTTAGAAAGTAACAAAGCCTTGACGTGGTCATAATAAGCGGTTAGATAAAGCCAACTAGCATAGTTCGAGAGAATATATCTAGTAAATTATTGTAGTTGCTCGAGAGAGAATTACGGCACCTAAAGTGCTCCCGATCAGTAGAGAATACATTGGCGAAATTGTAGGGAACATAGCTAGAAGGATTTCGACAGTTGGGGAAATCATAACTCTAGACCGCCTTAATTTAGTCTCCAACCCTTTGTCTCGTCAGTTGATAATTTTACCGCTTTCTAGTATTTGCTAGTTAATTAGTTAGAAATATAAATCTCAATCTTTATAATTTAGAAAATTGTTCAAACTTATCTTTTTAGTAATATTAAACAGATATAGCTAAGCCTTAGTTCTCTGCGGGATTCGACTCCAGACTTTTAGACCGGATTATATTTGCAGCGACCGCTTATCCTTTTTAGGACTAGAGTTAGGCGTGATCAAGTGCCAATTACAGTTTTCTGCAACGCATATAAGCCAGTAGCTACAAAAAAATACATTTATAATAAAGGTTATCAATGTAGATATAACAAAAGCACCATTTTAACATAAAGTAACACACTATACAATAGAACTACTTTTCATCTACATATCACAAGGAAAAAACTGTTTATAATAATTTTTTCACCATTAATATCTTCATACCTTCTGTGGCTAAATTTTTTAACCCTGAATTGGAACTTATGCATGACAGAATAGTGCCTCATTGCATTTACAATTGTTTGCTTGTCTTGATAAACTTGTCCTTCTTCGACAATACTTTGTGTACCTTCAGTTATTATTTCACTTTGATATTCCTCTATAAAGGGAGAGGCTGACATATCAAGTACCTGTATTATCCCGGACGAACCTGCAGGAAAATAAAGATAAACAGTGACATTACAACATTGTAGAATCTTTGTAGATAAATTGTAGATGAATAGAAATTTTGGAGTCAATTTTTTTTCCAACATGGATTGTAGCTTAATTGCAGTCTAAATGTAGTAATGGTGTTGATAATCATGAAAACTATATTGCTTTATACCTTCTAAAATTGATTTGTAGTTTATTTGTAGATAAATGTAGGAATTTTGTAAGTATTATCCTAAAATTAGACTTCCATAGAATTTGAATCATAACAAACCTGCACTTGTGTTCTCATTTGTCACAGCCAATTCCATATTGAAATCTCGTACACTTATGAGTAACGAATACGATCCTAAGTTTTTATTCTCCTTTTTTGTCTCCATATACACACTAACCCCCATACTGTTCATAATCTCCATTGGAGGACAAAAATCATTCACAATGTATTTGATTTTTACATTTTTTTCTAAAGTATCAATCATTAATTGCTCTGCAATTGTAGAAATCAACATACTGTAACTTACATCCTCATCGAGCACAATGCCATCAACTTGAAAATCTCTAAATCTGCCATAGCTATCCCAATTGCCATTAAAATATAGCATTATTGAGATTTTGGACATGATTGCGTGACGTTGGTGAGGTATTCTTAAATTTTTTGTCGATTTTTTATTTTTTTGGATTGATAAAAAAAGATGAAGAATAGAATTTTACACAAAAAGACGAAGAACAAGCTTCTGAGATTTGTAGAACTAATTTCTACAATTTGAAATTGAGCTTCTGATTTCGACGAACTGAGAATTTGAGTTTCTGATTTCTGATTTCAACGCACTGACAATGAGAGAATATCGAAGGATTTCCGTTATATGATTTGATCTGATTAAACCAAATCTTTTTAGAATATTCTTCTCCTGTATTTTAGCGCCACAAATTAGGAAGTTTCAGCTCCTATTAATGAGTATTTAATGATTGGTTTATTAACTGTAGAAAAAATGTGGACAGGGCGGGTAATTTAGAAATTGTACACATTTTTTGTAATAAAGTTTCATATATGGTATAGGAAGGAAAAAATCTCTTTTCTTTTTAGCAATGAACTTTATCATGGTATAATACAATATTGTTATCCTATATTGCATTAGGTATAAAATAACATGAATTTATCTGCAACTTATACAAAAATTTACTATGCATAAATTGAAACAATAATAATAACAATATACTCAGTGTATATTGTAAAAATTGCACGGGGCGTCTTATTTGGGCGCCCCCTTTTAATCTGTAGCCGCTTTGTCTTTTAGTTTACAACCGTACCCACTTTTTAAAAAACTTCAGCTTCCCTTTATAACTGAGAAACTTCAGCTCTAGAGAGTTGAAGTTTTCGGGTTACTAAGAGCTGAAGTTTTTATTTTATAGCTGGAAAACTTTAGCTCTAGAGCTGAAGTTTCTGGGTTACTAAACAAAACCTTCAGCTTTAGAGCTGAAGTTTTTATTTTATAACTGGAAAACTTTAGCTCTAGAGCTGAAGTTTTTGTTTTGTAACTCGCGAACTTCAGCTCTAGAGCTGAAGTTTGCCAGTTATAAAATAAAAAGCTGAAGTTTTTATTTTATAACTGGCTGAAGTTTCCCGGTTACTAAACAAAAACTTATAAAATAAAACTTCAGCTCTAGAGCTGAANNNNACAAAAACTTCAGCTCTAGAGCTGAACTTCAGGCCCGGCTACTAAAATGCTGAAGTTTTGTGTAATTGCCTTTGCTACTTCAGCCCCGTATGCTGAAGTTATGTGAAAAAGCGAGTACACTTGCAATTTTTTTTGCAAAGCGGGCACATGTTAAAATGTGGCACAAAAAGCGGGTATAGATACAAATACCCCATGTATATTGCCTGCTATTCTTAGGTCTTAAACATGAAACATAAATCTTCTCAATTCTCCACTACACGAGTCAAATTTCCACATCGAAAGTAAAGGGACATGATCCAATAGTCCAAATAATATTTGGATTTTGGCCTAATTAGTCCATCAACCGGTAGGACTCATTGGCCTTATGATTCATTCATAATCCTCAAATGTCAAATATTTGAAAAATATATATTCTGCATTAATTCTTCAGGCATAGAAAATTTTAGCTGTCCTTTCATGGTTTTTGTTTGACAAAAAACTCCCAAAGCCAATATTTGTAGTACCAATCAAGAAAAGATGACGAAGAAAATTAAAGCAAGTATTTTGCTCGTATCTTTCTTGTTTTTTAACATTTGTAAATCATTTTTTAATTATATTTTATACACTTTTTATTTTATTCTCAAATACGAGTTTATGGATAAGTTAATTAAGCATACATGACAAATTGACAATAATAAGATATAGTTGCTTATAGAATAGCATAATCAAGAAATAGGAATATTCGATATATATATATATATAAGCACTTATCTCTGGTTTTAGCTAAGCGAAAAATCGACGTGAATGCACGAATTATAGCAACCAAATTTTTGACAATTTATATAATCTAGTTTGAGAGTTTGGTGCAATTATTATTGATCATAATCAATTGTTTGGTCGCCTATCCGTACATTTAATATATTGGTAGAGCACAAATATATATCACTAATATATTTTCAACAACACAAGTATGTGATGTTCATGCATTTCTCTAAAAACAATTCACTGTAATCCTAACTATGGTATGATCAGAGGTATGCATGTAGAAGAGGGGCCACCAAACCCCGTTAATTCGACAAATATTCTGAATATATAAGTGTATATATATGTTTAAATGGTTATATATTTTGTTTGGAACCCTTAAGATTTAAAGTACGATAGGCAATTTGAGCACTTTGCTCATACGCCAGCCCCGTCACATTCTAGGTATGATATAAAGATAAAATAACGGTTTGTTTCTGTTGCAAATATGAAGAATGAAGGAAATACTAGGTTCAACTTGAAGAAATTAAAGATTATTCATCACCATTCAAGTGTGTGTATGTGTGTATATATATATATATGTATTCTACAAGGAGATCATTAATAATATTTAATTAGTTATTCAAAGGCAAGGCTGATACAGTAAATCAGTTCATTTTTAACATAGTACTAATGTTTTACAACAGCCAATCTCTATTTATAACTATATTGTGTAAATTAGAGATAGAGTTATTTTTTGGTAAACATACATGAAACGTTTACTTAATTCTTCGACTAAAATACCTAGCTTAATACTGACCATCAAGTTATTATTAGCCATTAATATGGCGAATCATCCATGGTGGCATCATAGTATTAGCAGTTTGCTGCTGCGAATTCGAACCTCCTTCTACTTCTCCATTTTCTTCTGCAGTACTCTGATATGCTTCCCTGCATTTTGCATGATACATCAGAGGCAAATGGAGTTATATATATACTGCGCGTTCACCAAAACTCAATAATTTTGATACAGAACATAAATATATGGTCAAAAAGCACAAAAATCTTAACAAAATAGTAAATTTTGGAACAATAAGTGTAATGATGACTTAAAGGTTAAATTCCGGATCCGCATATAATTTAGATCACATATATAGAGTTCCTAAGATATCCTCAGCTCAAATATGCATCACCTTTTTTCTTATAGATCGAGAAATTCTTGAGGGCTAGTGGTTCATAGGTCGAAGCTCAGTGGATAATATGCACGGCCCACTGCCTTTTTTTCACTTAAAAATCGAGTTTTTGTCTGTAGTAGGATTCAAACCTGTAAAATGAGGCAGATTAAAAAAAAACAATTGATTACTCGGATTGGTTCTCGCATCCCTGTGCCCCAAAGTGCACTTACACATCACGTGTTGTGCACTTACCATTAGACAAAACCCTAGGCATATGCATCCCTTTTTCTTGAGTACTTTATGTAATTGATTAAAGATTTATTAGGCGACAATATGATGATTGGATACATGTTATTTGAAAGTTAATTTTCTCATTTTTTAAAATTATTTTTATACTGCTTTTTGCTAAGCCAATGGCTGATTGAATACCAAAAGTAGAATAAAGAGAAGGGGACCGGAAGGGGGAACTATGTTATATACCCAAGGTTAGGAGAGTCCAATTGCTGTTGCAAAACAAATGAAGATGAGTTGAGTTCTTGGTTCTGCTGCTCCCACTGATTTTGCTGGGCTAGCTCTTTCTCCCTCTCCTTCACCTGTTTAAAGGAATTCAAATTTAAAAATAGGCAATTCCCAATATGGAAAGTTTTGCAGTGACAACTAGAAACATTATAGGGGACAAATGAAATAATAACTAACCTTTTTGGAAAGCTGGTTGTTTTGCTCCTGCAATGCTTTGTCCTGTCCCATGCAAAGGAAATGTTACAGAAACAATTTGTTACTATCATGCAATTAATATTTCATTGTTGAGATACGTTGAAGTATGTAACTGTCTCATCTAATAGCCTAAATTCTTTTATATGAGTCAAGAACCTGAATTTTTTTTTAATATTGGGTGGCAGTTGAGACTCAAACTAAGGACCTTAGTATGGTCTGGTACCATATTGAAGTATGTGACTATCTCATTTAAAAGCTTAAGATGTTAGACAAAGCACAATTTTATTCACTTAATATAATTAAATAATTAAAAGTGTGTTCTTGAACCAACATCTTGAAAGTAAATTCTTACCTTTTTTTGAAGCTCAGAAATAGACTCATGCATCAATTGGTTCTACAAGAAAATAACTACTCAGTTTTAGAGGCGCAAGAAAATCCAGATTATAGTGCTATGATTTCTAAATAATTTGGTTCTACCTTTCTTGAGCGAATGTGTTTAAGAGCAGAATCTAGCTGGTGTTCCAAATTCTGAAGTTCTTTCATACTTAACGACTCCAAATCTTCTCCCATATAATGCCTGCACAGGGTCAAAATGAAAGGGCCAACAATTTTTTAGACAATATTAATGTTTCTTTACCAAGTGAAATGTACAAGTTACATAAAATTATTCATATAGAGATATATCAATTATGTGTACCTTTGGTTTCTCTGCAAAACCTCAAGTCTAGCCTTAAGTTTTGCATGTTCCAGAGTCCAGCTTCCCTGCACCAAATTAATAACACTGTCCTCATCAAAACAAAGAACTTTTACGATCAGCGTATATAAGTTAAATCCGAATCAAGTATGTGGCTGATTTTGGCATACCGGGGAGCTATGATCAGTAGTAGCAACAAGCTGCCTCTCAGCATACGAGTATCTTTCGTACCTTTCAAGGATCCTCTCCATGCTGACAGTTGTTTGATCAGAGTCAAATACAGGATAATGGAGAAAAGCTTCAAACTATGGTCATTAGTTACATTCCCCTTACGTCCGAAGAAAATCAACTTACTCTAATTTATTCTCTTTGATCAACACACTACTAGAAAATTCGGCAAAAACCGATCGCAGCCGACGGAAAGAATCGGCCTAAAAACGATCGAAGTCGGCTTTTCAAAATATTTTATTTTTTACTAATTAATTTTTTTTTTTGGTGCGAAAAATGCGGGAAACTATTTTGGCATCCCGCGATTTATTTTTCAAGAAACGGACCAACTTTTGTCGGTTTTTCTTGTAAACCATATAGAAATAAATATTCAAAAAACCGACCGGTCGGTTTTTTCGGTCGGTCCTTTTTAAAAAACCAAGCGATTTCAGTGGATAATTTAATATTTTTAACAAAACCGACTCGCGCGAAATTGCAATTAAAAAGTACAAATAAAATAAAAGCATCTTAAACCAAAATATACCAATGGTCTAGTTTCCTGCAACAGTACAGACTCCGGTTCGATTCCCAGACGGTGTACTTTTTAATTAGATAATTAAAACTACCGACTGACTTTGGTCGAAAAATACCAACCGACGGTTTGTTTTTTCGGCAATTTTTTTCTTTTTTGGTCATTTATGAAACTTAATTGACCAACCGAAATTGGTAGGAAATTGCGACCGACTTCGGTCGCTATTGATTGGCTAGTCTTATTTCAACGGGTCAAAATCAATCAAAAATTGGTTGGTTTTTCCAGTTTTTCGACCAATTTGGAAAGGTATTTCTGGACGATTTTCACAATTTTCTAGTAGTGCAAGTCGCTTGATATGTGTAGCTTTTTATCTTCATAGCAAGTATTTTTATATATTAATACTTCGCAGTATATTTTTATAAAAGTAAGATCTACAAAGTGGTAGTTACACCAATTATGTTATATAGGAATGATGTTAAGATGAAACCAGCAGAGATGAGGATGTTAAGATGAATGTGCGGTAGATTAGGAATGATGTTATCCGGGACAATGGGGAGTGGCCTCCGTAGAGGACAAGATGTGAGAAGAGAGGAGAGACGAAGATGCTCCCGTGAGGAGGTATGAGAAATTAGTTGCGGTGAGCATGAGGAGAGGTAAAGGGCCTAACAGGTGTTGGAGTGTGGTTATTAGGCAGAATATGACGCAACTTCAAGTTACAGATGACATGACCCTAGATATATAGGATAGTGTGGAGGTCAAATATTAGGGTAGAAGATTATGGGATAGTCGAGTGTATTCCTTTGCCATAATCATGACACTAGTATTAGTCTTGAATTTGTGACCGTGGAGTTATATTTTTATCTGTTATTCGCTCACTTCAGTAATTTTACTGTACAACTATTGTTACTGCTTGGTACTACTATTCGTTTTCATTTTGTCCTAGAGCCGAGGGTCTTCGAAGATAACCTCTCTACTTCCACAGGGCAAAGGTAAGATCTGTGTATATACTCCCTTCGCGGATCCTACTTATGAGATTATACTGGTATATTATTATTGTTATTGCGGGTATCAGAATAAATAGGGCAAGAACCCAAGGGAAATGTGCATAATTCCAGCTTCTCCAAGAAATTAGAGAAGATTGAGGTAATTATTAGTATGTGAAGGTGATAATTAATTGATAATAGAATCTATGAATTTTATTTGATGTAATTGTAATAATTTATGCACTATTAGAACATTGAATTTAAACTCTTATTGAAACCCTCATCGCTAAATACTACTTCAACAACAACAAAATATTATTCCTCAATCCTAAGCTAGTTGAGATCTATTATGTGATAAATATTATATTACGGTCCATTATATTCAATATACATTCCGGACTTGAGGATTATCTAATATTAAGAATTCTCATACGCTGTTTGTGGTTATTACTTTAATGTACAAAGAGTCTTCTAGCAAGAACTAGCCTTCAAGTTGGGAAAAATTTTATTTTGTGTCTCATACAACTGAAACTAATTGTATGAGGGTCCTTTTTGTCTTACAAATTTGTGGACCCAGATTTCTATGGACCCAGAAGTGTAAGATTGAGGTCCACAAATTTGTGAGATCAATTCTCTCAAGTTGGTACCACCTATTTAGATTTTCAACAATATCATTTTCTATGTTTTTTAGATTTGCTTTGATTTCAAGATATTATAAGTTTTATTTAAATAACCTTTTTTTTATGTGATTTTAGGTTTTGCTCTTTCTCTTTTAACACCTTCAGTCATCATGTTTTCACATCTAAGAATCGATGCATCTAAAGGACTATGCGTTGCAACCAAAACATCTCAGGTTGATATTCTCTCGCTTTATTCTCTATACGCCTACTACTTGAACCGTCAAATGGATGTGATCATTTATGATCTTAAAAATGTATGACCGCAGATTCAGCTTAACATTATATTCTCATTTTTGCAACACTCATCTTGTGAATATGTGGGGCTTTGAAGACCCAACAATCAACCAATTTAATTACAAAATACAAATTTAAACTTCCCCTCTTCCTTTTCTTCTCTATATATTTTCCATTCAATAGTCTTCTCCCCCACCCCCATAAAAAAAAAAAAAACCCCACCCACTGCCCTCTACTCGTGACTTTTTTACCATTCTAATGTTATGTCCAACAAAATAAGCAGCCAAATGTTCATTAGAAAGAATTTTAAAAAAATGTAGAAATAAATGAAAAGGATTTAGAAAGAAGAGAAAAGGAATGTATTTGTAGATTTCTTCTTAAACTAAACAAATCCATAATCCAAAGACTATCAGCAAAGAGAGATTACCAAACATAGCATGCAACAAAATTTAAATGAAACGTACATCATTAAACTGTTTATGGTTTTTAAAGGAAAAGTTAGAACATAATGCAAATAAGTAAGAGTCTATAGTTTCATAAAGTGTAATATTTACAAGCATTTTAGTTTGTAAAAAATCATTCGATCTAGCCTAAAGACGTGGATTCTGCCGAACCCGTAGCTTCTATTTTGGATTCGCCATGCCCACCTCTGCATGAATATTTTCTATGAGTACTACTTTACAGTTATGTTTTACTTTTGCAATGACCATGTAATTTCATTTATATACCTATTTTACGAACGAGGTGAATTTGGGACATGGCTGAAGAAGGTCTTCTTCGAAGCGGAGGCAGATATAAGATTTAAATGTAATGGGCAGGGTCGGCCCAAGAAGATTAGTGGCCTAAAGCCAATTTTTAATATGGGTCCTTTCAAAAGGCCAAAAAAATTCATCTATATTTTTAATTGAAGTCTATTTTTCTAGCTTTTTAAGATGTAAGTTGTTAATAGTTTCTTTTATAAATAATTTAATCTCTACTAAGAATTGTTGATCTTAGATAATAAAATCAGATTCAAGAAGTTTATAACTTGATATCGAAATAATTTTTGATGTTCTAATATATTTGTTGAAACGCTTGAAACCTGAGGGAGGAAAAAAGGAAAAAAAAAACGCAATATAGTTTTATTCAACGACATTCTTTAACTCTTGTTTTTTATAGGAAAAATAAAACTCTTTTCTTTTTACAGAGAACAGTATAACTTATCGAGAACTTGAGCTTTTTTGTAGAAACTAAGAAGAGAATATAAGAATGTAGTACCCGTTTTTTGATGAAAAATATAAAAAAAAAAGATTTGGACTATTGAAGATACCAAAAAACGGATTCTAAAAGTTTATTACACGTTTTTAGTGAGAAATGTAAAAGGAGAATAATAATATAGGTACCTCAATAATGATGTCAATCGTAAAATTTAAATAATGAAAAGTTTTATATTCGTGATAAAGGTTTAGGGGGAGTGATTCTCTTACTCCAATTTTTGCTTAAACAGTTACATCAAGACTAAATTAAAAGTTATTTTTACTTTTTATCAAAGATTTATGTTATTTTATTTTGACATACCCAATATATTTAGACCCTACCACTAAAGATTGTAGTGAGATATATATGATCCAACTTACCTTAATTAGATATATTGAGTTCGAGTCCTGTGGTTAAAATAAATCCTGTTAAAATGTGTTCTCTCTTTTACTAGGCTTTATGCAGTGCGAATCTAGATTAGTCGGGGTCTCAATACAAATACGAGTAAAAACAAAAAGAAAAATTTGGGGCCCTCAAAATTTGGGGGCCTAAAACCTTTGTTTTAGTGGCTTGATCCTTGGCCCGCCTCCGATAATGGGTGTAACTTTTAAGATTTTTAATATTAAATATATTATTCTGTTAAAATTATGGATTCAAATCTAAAACTTGCCAAGATTTTAGAAGGTTTTTATATTATAAATTTATACTATATGTAGAGAATTATAGGTTGAGTTGAGCTCGTAAGTCTGAAGAAGGTCTTCTTAGAAGCGACAGACTATCCATTTCACATCACATATAAAAGCATGCAGAGTGAGAGAGTAGATATTGAGAATATTTTTATAGAAAACTAGTTGTATGTACGAGTTTTATTGATATGCCTGAAGACCCTTTTCATTTATCAATTCAGTATGAGTGTGTGATCATTTTATTTAAAAATTTAATTAGTTAAATAGAATATACTTTTACTTTTTAATTATATCTTCAACATGCCTCATGAGTCATGACTTGTAGGCTTGATTCTTTTTCATATATCAAGCATGAGGAATTTTTTTAATAATATATATATATAATAGATGGAGCTGAGACTTAAATCAAGACTTTTGCCTGCTTTTATACTATGTAGAAGTATGTAATCATCTAATTCACGATTTAAATTATTAGAAGAAATATATTTTTATTTATTTAATTATATTTTCAACATGATCTAGTTCATTCTAATACTTGTACTTTGGCAATTTTTAAATTAAACAATCAGATTGCCTGACATCATAGCAGCTATGAAATCATAGATTATTATCATCTCTGCCTAGCCTATTTTGGGCAAGAAATATGTTCGACTTGAATCTTGCCACCTGTTTCAGCCATAAACACAAAACAAAATAGTACACCCTCCAATTTATGTGAACCTATTTTCTTTTTGGTTTGTGCCAAAAAGAATGATCATTTTCCTTATTTTGAAACAATTTATATTTTTGCAATGATTTATAACCACACAAAATATATGTGCCTCATTTTACATTACAAGTTTAAAAGTCTTCTCTCTTTTCTTAAACTCCACGCCCAGTCAAATGAGTTTACATAAATTGAAATAGAGGGAGTACTAAATATGTATATAAAGCTAGCTGATTCACTGTACCTAAAAATGGTTGACTCAAGTTATATAGTAGTACTATTTTTTTATAACAACAATAACATATCTAATATTATCCTACACCATAAGATGAATAGTGTGTATGCAGACCTTACTCGTACCTTGTGAGTATAGAAAGATTATTTTCAATAAATCATCGGTTCAGGAATGTGAACCGAGGCTAATCTGGATAGTACTAGCCTACCTTATATAATACTATTCTTTTATATTGCTATTCTTTTTAATGAAATATAAATACTTTTTTTGATTCACAATAAGTGATCAATTTATTTTTTTATTTTGGTTTAAAATTAGTGTCTAGTTATATAATCACGAAATAATTCAATTTATTTTTACAGAATAACCCCTATGTACATATTTCTAAAAACAATTCTTATTCCTCACATTGAATATTTAATTAGGGATAATTTAGTCATGGTGTAAATATTTTTGTATAGAATTTAATATTTTATTAATGAACGTGCTAAAAATAAATTAATCATTTATTGTAAATCGGGGGAGTACAGGCGGTATCATTTCAAAGCTAGATCCTAGCTAGATAAATCAGCAAAAAGGGAGTAAAAAAATAAAAGGAGAAGAGAAAAAAGATTACTACTATTATTTTAAGTTTTTTTTTCTGCACGTGCTTTTTTTCTTATTTTGACACGAAGCAATCTGCTGTTAAAGATGTGAACTATTTTTAGAAACTAAACGAGGAAGCGCGAATAATATTGGATCTATCAAAATTGAGTCTGTAAAAGAGATTTTATAGGTTTCTGCATGGAGTTTGTGAGCTAAACTATGCACGGAATTTTAAAAAAATAAAAAAATAAACTTTTGAAACTTGTGATTTTAAAAGTTTAAGGATAAAATATTTATAGGGTCATGATATTTTTGTGGCTATAAAAAATTTTCATTAAGGTCAAATAGGTAAAATAAAGAGTTTGAAGTTGAATTATTTTCAAATTTAGAAATATATCATTCATTTTAGAACAGACTAAAAAAGAAATTACCTCATCTAATATGAAACGGACAGAGTAACTGCTTAATAAAATATTATACCTATAGGCAGAGAATGAGAGACCACAGACAACAACATAAATGGGAAGAAATCAAATGAAAAAAGAAAGAAAGCTACTGCTCAAAATAGAAAGTAACTTGCTGTCGAGTAGCAATAGGTGCATATTAAGCACATAAAATTTAAGAATATATAAAACAAGTAAACACAAACAGGGAATTAGTTACAAAAAGTCTAAATTAATAAAAACAAGAGGTAGCTCTGTCCCAAATTAAATAAATTAAAGAATGCCAAGAACTGAAAAAGATCAAGAATGGAACCAAAAGTTACACTATATATAGGGTAAAATATGTACTTATTATTAATTTTTTTTTTAAAAAACTCTGAATACTCTAGCATAACATAGTGGCAAGGGTGTTCAAATTATTGAATTTTCTGACTTCGCCGTTGGTTAAACATATTTTAAAAAGGTTTAAATTTAAAAAAACAAAGAGGTTCAAATTAATTGGTAAGAGAAATTATAAACAAAGAGTAGTAAAAGATAGAGAAAAGACGTACCAAGAATCAGTGGCATATTCAAAGAGTTTGCCTTTAGTAGAAAAAACAATCAAACCAACCTCAGCATCACAAAGCACAGAGATTTCATGAGCTTTCTTAAGCAAACCAGATCGACGTTTTGAGAAAGTAACTTGTCTATTAATTTTGTTCTCAATTCTCTTCAACTGTACCCTTCCTCTTCCCATTTCTTTTTTTGGGTAAATTTTTTTTTCTCCTGAAAAAAAATAGCGCCTAATATATTCTCTCAAATGGAGAAAGAAAAGAAGAGTGCAGAATAAGAAAGTGATGGTCTTATTCACTTTATTTCTCTCTTTGGTATTGAAATGATTATTCTGTGTAGCTTAAGGAATTTTTTATTGTTATACTATTGGGAACTGGAAATTAATAAATAATCCCAGATGGGAGGAGGAGAGACAGAGGAATGGTATTTGAAAAACCAGAATGGTTTCGTCAATTGCGTTGTCGAGTTTTGATTGGTTAAAGAAATTGGTGCGTCATTACTCTCCGAGTAAAGGCCACAAGTTTTTGGAACAATCAAAAATGGACAAAAAGTACGGACTAGGTATCTTTTTCACTTACTTTTCCATTCTGGCATTTTATGATTTTATTACTTTCTCTGTCACAATATATATTAATTCGATTACATTATATTCGAATACATATTTAATATCCTTAAATTATATTGGAAT
Organism: Nicotiana glauca; assembly: GCA_026770625.1. Taxonomy (NCBI): domain Eukaryota; kingdom Viridiplantae; phylum Streptophyta; class Magnoliopsida; order Solanales; family Solanaceae; genus Nicotiana; species Nicotiana glauca. The sequence continues at coordinate 37,464 of MU700857.1, read as the reverse complement.
GCATATTTGAATGTGTGGACAAAATGATTTCTTATTCTTTGGTGAGGCACATGATTCCATGACGGATAGGTAACGATATTAAACATCTCTTGTTGGATGAGCGCACGAGTTGAGAGTGCTTATTGGCGACGAGTCGGTCTTTGAAGTTGGATGATTATGGGCCTGTTGTTTGAGTGTTTTTAATTGTTCACTAATATTCCGAAATGTGAAAGTTGATGCATATGCAAGAACTTAATTGTTGATATCAACCATGGTCATAGATGTAGTGTGTTGAATTGCCAAATGTTCCTCCATTGTATGATGTCTTGCATGCATTGTTTGGTTAGCAAGGTTTTAGGTTGCTCGAGGACGAGCAAGAGCTTAAGTGTGGGGTGCTGATGTTAGGATAAAAATCCATGTTTTCGCATGTAATTGCCCTTGCATTATACCTCAATCTTGTTAACTTTGGTGTAAATATTTGTGACTCAAGCTTAATGATGGCGTTTATATGTGTAGGAGTCCATTTGAAGTGATTTGACAAACTTGCATACAAAGTGAAGTAAAAACGGAAGAATTCAGAGGGAGTATGAGTTTGGTGCCCAGGTTGGTGCCAGGCAACAACCAAAACGCTAAAGGCAGAATAGTGAAAAAGTTCGGCATCTTGATTGGCGCCAGGCGAGACGGCTAAGGTAGATTTCGTTCCATTTTGCCTAGGACTTGGTAGCTTTGACCCTACACGCCCCTAACATGTATAAAAGGGGTTCCAAACCTATTTCTTAAGAGGGAGACATTATTGGATATACAAGAAGGCTACGAGAACACTTGGAAGCAACAAATCACAAGAGTTTTCTCTTTCGTTCTTCCTTAATCTGTATTTTAACGCTTTCAATTATTATCATGATTGTTAGTATGGTTATGAGTAGCTAAACTTTCTAATCTAGGGTTTGATGGAACTTATTGGAAATGATTTTCTACAATGTTTAATATAGATTTGCCTTTGATTTTTCTTTACTTGTTCAACTATATTCTCGTTGTTGTTGATTGAAGAGCTCTTAATTAAGTGTGCCTATTTAGTGCGGATATTGCTCGAGAGAGAGTACATATCTAGGTAATTGTTGAACAACATCACTCCTAACGTATGTGAGAGATCAATACAGAGGGATTAAAGACGGGATTAGAGATAACGAAATTGTGGTACGTAATGAATTACTGCTAGCTAGCGTAGTTCGAGAGAATATGTCTAGTAAATTGTGGTAGTTTCTTGAGAGAGAGAGAGAGAGAGAGAGAGAGAGAGAGAGAGAGAGAGAGAGCAGAGGATTTGAATTCCTTTTATTTTATTTTTTTGTCTGATTAACCCATTAATATCAGGTTTCTAAATTTATATAAGCCTAATTGGCTTACTGAAATTTATAGTAAGGGCTTTTTGTTTTGAATTTCGTTAGAGAGAGAGAGAGAGAGAGAGAGAGAGAGAGCAGAGGATTTGAATTCCTTTTATTTTATTTTTTTCTCTGATTAACCCATTAATATCAGGTTTCTAAATTTATATAAGCCTAATTGGCTTACTGAAATTTATAGTAAGGGCTTTTTGTTTTGAATTTCGTTA
>MU700857.1:15794-35387 GCA_026770625.1 Nicotiana glauca | reverse complement strand
GAGAGAGAGAGAGAGATAGAGAGAGAGAGAGAGAGAGAGAGAGAGAGAGAGAGAGAGAGAGAGCTACAACACCCAAAGTGCTCACGATCGGTATAGAATACTTAGATGAATTTGTAGTAAATATAGGGGAGATTCCGACAATAAGGGAAATCGTAACTCTAGATGTCTCCTTAATCTTTTCTTCAACCCTTAGTATCTCTAGGTTATAATTTACTGCTTTAATTAGTTTGTTAATTAGTTAGACATATGAATCTTAATATTTATAACTTAGAAATTGTTCGAACTTGTCTTTTTAGTGATAATAAACAGTTATAGCTAAGCCTTGGTTCTCTGCCGGACTTATAAACCGGATTATATTTGCAACGACCGCTTAGTCCTTTTTATAAGAATTGTTGGACGTGATCAAATTTTATCGCTGTTGTTGGGGAACTAATGGTGTAGCTGTAGTTGTACATATTGCTAGGTTTAAAATTTGAACTTTTATTTTATATTCTTTTAGTATTTGACTTTTTTATTTTAGTTTTACTTGTTAATTTGAGAAACATGGCATCTTGGAATCATGAGAGTTTTGATGTTGGTAATTTTACTGTTGATCTTCCTTGTTCTTATTGTGGAGGAAACCACCTGTGGCAAAATTGTCTAAATATTTTCGGGAGCGAGTTATGTGCACCAACTCAATCTTATGTATGGAATGTATGTGATATTTGTGGGTGTCAAGATGGTCATTTGTATGGTTATGCTTACATGTCTTATCCTTCCCCAACCCCTTACTATGATGGTTGTACTTTTTCTAGTGAAGTTAATAGGAAGAAAGAACCCAAGAAGGCTAACCTAAAGGAGATCAAAGATATGTTAAAGTGACTCATTAAATGAAATAATGAGAAACAACTGCAAATACAAACACTAGGGGATACTAACCAAAGGCAATGGGATACTATCTAAAGGTAAGAAACAATTATTTTTAACCTGGAGGCACAAGTGAGGCAATTGGTTGAGGCTTTAAATGCTCAACAAGATAATATTATGAATAGTAGCCAAGAGCAATGTGCATTAGAGACAGAAAATTGAGGCTCCAATAGAGGGGTCCATAGTATAACACCAACAATCAATCGAACTAGAATTTGAGGATGCCGATGTTGTAGAAGAGATGCTAGTGTCAACCAAGGACATTAAGGATACATATTTAGTTGGCTCTAGTATTATTGGTGTGGAGTATGTTGATACTTCAAAGTTCATGTAGTTGAGAATATTGGTCCACACTCCAAGATTTTTTCAAATTGTTTTGGATGATGATATATAAATAGAGTCATTCGAGCCTGAGGAGTCAAGAATGAAGAACAAGGTGCCTACATTCCGAAGTTCTTCTTGCCGGAAAGTCGAGATTACACACCTCATCTAAAGGGCAAGAAGTGCAGAATATTATATTATTTCCTTGGGCCAGTTAGATTCGTTTTACCATCCCAAGAGCATGATCATAAGCTTGAAGCAAAACTTGGGGCTCAATTCATAATCTCGAGGTGGAGGCCAAAAGAGATTCGCATCGTGCCAGGACGTTAAATCAAGTGCTTGTTGGGAGGCAACCCAGCTTTACAGTTTTTTTTTAAAATTTTGTTATTTTTAGTGTATTTTTTTGTAGGAGCATGGAAAAGAAATTCATTGGAAGGAAGCAAAAGCAAATTAGATAGTTAGAACTAAGTGTGGGGTGCTCGCACAAAAGACCAAACTTGGAAGGAGTTTGCGTATCCCATGAGTTGCTGATGTTTCGGCCTCTGGCCTACCAGAGAGTTTCTACGTGTGGGGTGCTCGCCCAAAAGACCAAACTTGGAAGGAGTTTGCGTATCCCATGAGTTGCTGATGTTTCGGCCTCTGGCCTACCAGAGAGTTTCTACGTGTGGGGTGCTCGCCCAAAAGACCAAACTTGGAAGGAGTTTGCGTATCCCATGAGTTGCTGATGTTTCGGCCTCTGGCCTACCAGAGAGTTTCTACGTGTGGGGTGCTCGCCCAAAAGACCAAACTTGGAAGGAGTTTGCGTATCCCATGAGTTGCTGATGTTTCGGCCTCTGGCCTACCAGAGAGTTTCTACGTGTGGGGTGCTCGCCCAAAAGACCAAACTTGGAAGGAGTTTGCGTATCCCATGAGTTGCTGATGTTTCGGCCTCTGGCCTACCAGAGAGTTTCTACGTGTGGGGTGCTCGCCCAAAAGACCAAACTTGGAAGGAGTTTGCGTATCCCATGAGTTGCTGATGTTTCGGCCTCTGGCCTACCAGAGAGTTTCTACGTGTGGGGTGCTCGCCCAAAAGACCAAACTTGGAAGGAGTTTGCGTATCCCATGAGTTGCTGATGTTTCGGCCTCTGGCCTACCAGAGAGTTTCTACGTGTGGGGTGCTCGCCCAAAAGACCAAACTTGGAAGGAGTTTGCGTATCCCATGAGTTGCTGATGTTTCGGCCTCTGGCCTACCAGAGAGTTTCTACGTGTGGGGTGCTCGCCCAAAAGACCAAACTTGGAAGGAGTTTGCGTATCCCATGAGTTGCTGATGTTTCGGCCTCTGGCCTACCAGAGAGTTTCTACGTGTGGGGTGCTCGCCCAAAAGACCAAACTTGGAAGGAGTTTGCGTATCCCATGAGTTGCTGATGTTTCGGCCTCTGGCCTACCAGAGAGTTTCTACGTGTGGGGTGCTCGCCCAAAAGACCAAACTTGGAAGGAGTTTGCGTATCCCATGAGTTGCTGATGTTTCGGCCTCTGGCCTACCAGAGAGTTTCTACGTGTGGGGTGCTCGCCCAAAAGACCAAACTTGGAAGGAGTTTGCGTATCCCATGAGTTGCTGATGTTTCGGCCTCTGGCCTACCAGAGAGTTTCTACGTGTGGGGTGCTCGCCCAAAAGACCAAACTTGGAAGGAGTTTGCGTATCCCATGAGTTGCTGATGTTTCGGCCTCTGGCCTACCAGAGAGTTTCTACGTGTGGGGTGCTCGCCCAAAAGACCAAACTTGGAAGGAGTTTGCGTATCCCATGAGTTGCTGATGTTTCGGCCTCTGGCCTACCAGAGAGTTTCTACGTGTGGGGTGCTCGCCCAAAAGACCAAACTTGGAAGGAGTTTGCGTATCCCATGAGTTGCTGATGTTTCGGCCTCTGGCCTACCAGAGAGTTTCTACGTGTGGGGTGCTCGCCCAAAAGACCAAACTTGGAAGGAGTTTGCGTATCCCATGAGTTGCTGATGTTTCGGCCTCTGGCCTACCAGAGAGTTTCTACGTGTGGGGTGCTCGCCCAAAAGACCAAACTTGGAAGGAGTTTGCGTATCCCATGAGTTGCTGATGTTTCGGCCTCTGGCCTACCAGAGAGTTTCTACGTGTGGGGTGCTCGCCCAAAAGACCAAACTTGGAAGGAGTTTGCGTATCCCATGAGTTGCTGATGTTTCGGCCTCTGGCCTACCAGAGAGTTTCTACGTGTGGGGTGCTCGCCCAAAAGACCAAACTTGGAAGGAGTTTGCGTATCCCATGAGTTGCTGATGTTTCGGCCTCTGGCCTACCAGAGAGTTTCTACGTGTGGGGTGCTCGCCCAAAAGACCAAACTTGGAAGGAGTTTGCGTATCCCATGAGTTGCTGATGTTTCGGCCTCTGGCCTACCAGAGAGTTTCTACGTGTGGGGTGCTCGCCCAAAAGACCAAACTTGGAAGGAGTTTGCGTATCCCATGAGTTGCTGATGTTTCGGCCTCTGGCCTACCAGAGAGTTTCTACGTGTGGGGTGCTCGCCCAAAAGACCAAACTTGGAAGGAGTTTGCGTATCCCATGAGTTGCTGATGTTTCGGCCTCTGGCCTACCAGAGAGTTTCTACGTGTGGGGTGCTCGCCCAAAAGACCAAACTTGGAAGGAGTTTGCGTATCCCATGAGTTGCTGATGTTTCGGCCTCTGGCCTACCAGAGAGTTTCTACGTGTGGGGTGCTCGCCCAAAAGACCAAACTTGGAAGGAGTTTGCGTATCCCATGAGTTGCTGATGTTTCGGCCTCTGGCCTACCAGAGAGTTTCTACGTGTGGGGTGCTCGCCCAAAAGACCAAACTTGGAAGGAGTTTGCGTATCCCATGAGTTGCTGATGTTTCGGCCTCTGGCCTACCAGAGAGTTTCTACGTGTGGGGTGCTCGCCCAAAAGACCAAACTTGGAAGGAGTTTGCGTATCCCATGAGTTGCTGATGTTTCGGCCTCTGGCCTACCAGAGAGTTTCTACGTGTGGGGTGCTCGCCCAAAAGACCAAACTTGGAAGGAGTTTGCGTATCCCATGAGTTGCTGATGTTTCGGCCTCTGGCCTACCAGAGAGTTTCTACGTGTGGGGTGCTCGCCCAAAAGACCAAACTTGGAAGGAGTTTGCGTATCCCATGAGTTGCTGATGTTTCGGCCTCTGGCCTACCAGAGAGTTTCTACGTGTGGGGTGCTCGCCCAAAAGACCAAACTTGGAAGGAGTTTGCGTATCCCATGAGTTGCTGATGTTTCGGCCTCTGGCCTACCAGAGAGTTTCTACGTGTGGGGTGCTCGCCCAAAAGACCAAACTTGGAAGGAGTTTGCGTATCCCATGAGTTGCTGATGTTTCGGCCTCTGGCCTACCAGAGAGTTTCTACGTGTGGGGTGCTCGCCCAAAAGACCAAACTTGGAAGGAGTTTGCGTATCCCATGAGTTGCTGATGTTTCGGCCTCTGGCCTACCAGAGAGTTTCTACGTGTGGGGTGCTCGCCCAAAAGACCAAACTTGGAAGGAGTTTGCGTATCCCATGAGTTGCTGATGTTTCGGCCTCTGGCCTACCAGAGAGTTTCTACGTGTGGGGTGCTCGCCCAAAAGACCAAACTTGGAAGGAGTTTGCGTATCCCATGAGTTGCTGATGTTTCGGCCTCTGGCCTACCAGAGAGTTTCTACGTGTGGGGTGCTCGCCCAAAAGACCAAACTTGGAAGGAGTTTGCGTATCCCATGAGTTGCTGATGTTTCGGCCTCTGGCCTACCAGAGAGTTTCTACGTGTGGGGTGCTCGCCCAAAAGACCAAACTTGGAAGGAGTTTGCGTATCCCATGAGTTGCTGATGTTTCGGCCTCTGGCCTACCAGAGAGTTTCTACGTGTGGGGTGCTCGCCCAAAAGACCAAACTTGGAAGGAGTTTGCGTATCCCATGAGTTGCTGATGTTTCGGCCTCTGGCCTACCAGAGAGTTTCTACGTGTGGGGTGCTCGCCCAAAAGACCAAACTTGGAAGGAGTTTGCGTATCCCATGAGTTGCTGATGTTTCGGCCTCTGGCCTACCAGAGAGTTTCTACGTGTGGGGTGCTCGCCCAAAAGACCAAACTTGGAAGGAGTTTGCGTATCCCATGAGTTGCTGATGTTTCGGCCTCTGGCCTACCAGAGAGTTTCTACGTGTGGGGTGCTCGCCCAAAAGACCAAACTTGGAAGGAGTTTGCGTATCCCATGAGTTGCTGATGTTTCGGCCTCTGGCCTACCAGAGAGTTTCTACGTGTGGGGTGCTCGCCCAAAAGACCAAACTTGGAAGGAGTTTGCGTATCCCATGAGTTGCTGATGTTTCGGCCTCTGGCCTACCAGAGAGTTTCTACGTGTGGGGTGCTCGCCCAAAAGACCAAACTTGGAAGGAGTTTGCGTATCCCATGAGTTGCTGATGTTTCGGCCTCTGGCCTACCAGAGAGTTTCTACGTGTGGGGTGCTCGCCCAAAAGACCAAACTTGGAAGGAGTTTGCGTATCCCATGAGTTGCTGATGTTTCGGCCTCTGGCCTACCAGAGAGTTTCTACGTGTGGGGTGCTCGCCCAAAAGACCAAACTTGGAAGGAGTTTGCGTATCCCATGAGTTGCTGATGTTTCGGCCTCTGGCCTACCAGAGAGTTTCTACGTGTGGGGTGCTCGCCCAAAAGACCAAACTTGGAAGAAGTTTGCGTATCCCATGAGTTGCTGATGTTTCGGCCTTTGGCCTACCAGAGAGTTTCTTTCACACTCGTATTATTTATGGTGTGCATTGGGAACAATGCACAATTATAAGTGTGGGGTGAGAAGATTGTCTGAGTGATTTTTTATGATATTTTAGTTGTGTTAGTTTAACTTTAAAAAATAAATTGGACCTTTCCTATCGATGGATCTCTTAAACAGCTTTCTTGAGAGATTAAGGTCCAATAAAAATAAATTACAAAAATCGAAAAATTGTTTCCATTATTATTAGTTAGTCGTAGGTAGGTAATAATACCCTTAGTTTTTCTTTTGGAATCAGTTCTTTTCCAAGGGATGTAACTTGAACCGGGTAGTTTTTTTTATTTTAGGATATCGAAGGAAGGAAACTTGAGTGAACTATAGGACTTTTGACCTCTTTGATGATAAATAGTTAGGTCGTAGCATGCAAATTACCTTCCTTACATGTTTTAATGATAGTTGATGCCGTGAAAAATTAGATAGCCGGACTGTGACGCTTACTCATTATTCATGTAGTGCTTTATTGCTTAATACTTCTTGACTTTGTGATTAATTGCCTAAACTTGAGAGTTAGAATAGAACCGTCCTAACATGGGTCATGCGCATTGTGTGATGTGAGGTTTCGAATACATTCTATGCTATCTTGTGTTTTCTAGAACTTGCCTTGTGTGTTAGTCGAAGCGAAATAATCAAGCTTTATGAGTCTATGAGATGATGTAGGCATTTCTTTTATTGTCCATTAAGCTATTATGCCACAATAAATAAAATTATACTTAGATAGCCTATTTGAGCCTATAAGTCTTTTCTTTGGCACCCACATTACAAGCTAATTCCCATTTGTTCTTAATTAAATCTTGTTGAACCTTTTCCTTCGAAAACACTTAAGTCACTAGAAGCGTTAGGATTGTTTTTGAGTGGAACTATTGAAAGGCGAAAAGGTGCATGTATGTTTTGGAAGATCATTAGCCGAGCAACATAAATTTGTGAAGAGTGTAAAAAAAAAGACAAAAATATATATAGAAAATAGACCTCCTATTTATTAGGATCCGGGCTAGTGAATGTAGAGTTGTGCTTAAAGAAAATAGGCCAAGTTGTATATGGTTTAGTGGAATTTCTTGAATTGGTCATGAAAAATTGTCTAGTGGAAAGTTAAATGTAGTGTATTAAAGTTCTTAGGAAGGTGAATCACTATATCCAAAAATATATCCTACCCGCCCTTTAGCCTATATTATAACCCGTAAAGACCTAATTGATCTTAGACTTTGCGAGCTTAGATTAGTGGAGATATACACCACGAGCAAGCCTATGGTACAACCACGGGATGCACATGAGTTTCTTTGTGAGAGTGAGTGGTTCTTTGCTCATATATATGATGTCCTTAAATTTTATTTGAATGTGTGGAAAAAGTACTTTCTTATTCTTTAGTGAGGCACATGGTTCCATGATGGATCGGTAACGTTATTAAACATCTCTTGTTGGGTGAGTGCACGAGTGTTACGACCTGTATTTCCCACCATCGGGAGTTGTGTTGGCGCCTACTAATAGGAGCTAGGCAATCCAATTATCAATTACCTCTTTTAGCGAACATCGATAATACTAACAATAATGAAGCATTTAACAATAAAGCGGAAGTCTCAAATAAAATCTACTAAAAGAAATGCGGAAGTTTAACAATCCTCTACCCAAGACTGGTGTCACAATACTCACGAACGTCTAGAGAATACTAAATACAAGGTTTGAGTGAAACATAAAACTGTCTGCTACGGTACAATGATAACAAACTGAATAAAATAGAAAGGACTCCGGGCCTGCGGACGTCAGCAAGGCTACCTCGAATGTCCCTGGACTAGATCTCGCTCCCAGAATGCTACTGCTACTCAAATGCTGCTCCAACACCTGGGTCTGTGCAAAAAGATGCACAGAGTGTAGCATCAGCACAACCGATCTCATGTGCTGGTAAGTGTCTGGCCTAACCCCGGCGAAGTAGTGACGAGGCTAGACCAGACTACCAAACAAACTTGTGCAGTTCAAATATATATATATATACACACACAATAGAAGGGAATACAGAAATTTAACAAGTCACGAGGGAGGGGAGCATGTTGTAGGGGCGGTAGTAGTTTAGAATACAAGGTAAATAAATAAGGAATGAAACAATGCAACTACAAAGTCAACGAGAGTAATAAATCAAACATGACACGGAATATCCCTTCATGAATTAATAATCAAAACATGGCACGGAATGTCCCTTCGTGCAAATATAATCAAACATGGCACGAAATGTTCCTTCGTGCAATAATAATCAAACATGGCAAGGAATGTTCCTTCGTGCAATAATAATCAAACATGGCACGGAATGATCCTTCGTGCAAATATAATCAAACATGGCACGGAATGATCCTTCGTGCAAATATAATCAAACATGGCACGGAATGATCCCTCGTGCAAATATAATCAAAACATGGCATGGAATGTTCCTTCGTGCAATAATAATCAAACATGACACGGAATGTTCCTTCATGCAATAATAATCAAACATGGCATAGAATGATCCTTCGTGCAAATATAATCAAACATGGCACGGAATGATCCTTCGTGCAAATATAATCAAAACATGGCACGGAGTGTTCCTTCGTGCAATAATAATCAAACATGGCACGGAATGTTCCTTCGTTCATAAATAATCAAAACATGGCACGGAATGTTCCTTCGTGCATAAATAATCAAAACATGGCACGGAATGTTCCTTCGTGCATAAATAATCAAAACATGGCACGGAATGTTCCTTCGTGCATAATTAATCAAAACAGAGCACGGAATGACCCTTCGTGCATTATCACTCTTCCTCACCCAAAACAGTAATCACAACCAAACGGGGCGAGGGGTAAACAAATAATAAGAAATGTCCCGGCAAGGGAATTACACAATTAACAGCTAAGTTCCGGCAAGGGAGCAACAACAATAACTTTCACATCCCGGCAAGGGAGAATAATCAACCACCCCGGTAAGGGATTAATCATAATACCTTCTGTTTCCTTCATTTCTTACCCAATAGTATTTTTATTGTTCGAGCCAACGCTCCAAAGAATTTACAACTCATAATCAATCCTCATACTCTTCACATTTCATAGGATTCATCAATTAACATGGTAGAGTCATAACAATATCAGAATAAGTACAAACAAGGACCAACGGTCATGCTAGACACTGGTGTATAGATACTCGTCACCATGCCTATACACCGTACTCAACATTTTGCAATTAGCAAACAACACCCTAATCCTATTCCCTCAAGCCAAAGTTAGATCAAAAACACTTACCTCAGTCCAAAGAATAGCAATCAATCCTCAAATAGCGCCTTTCCTCTACAATCCGACTCCGAAACAATGGAAACAATGATATCTAGGCATAATTAATTCAATAATATCAATAAAGACTCAATGGCAACATCCCATATCCTAGATATGAATTTCCTAGCATACATCCAAAGATACCATAATTCGACACTGGGACCACATGGTCCAAACGCGAGGCTCGGACCAAAACCCAATCACCCATAACCCCACGAGTTCAAATATGCAATTTGTTTTAAGATTCGACCCCAAATTGAGGTTAAATCACCCAAAATTCTCAAAACCCTAACTCTACCCAAAACCCCAACTCTACCCAAAACCCCTAATTTCTACTTAGATTTCATGATTTAGGTCTAGGATTTCAGTAATTAATGAAAAAGAGTGAAGGAACTAGGTGGGAAATTACCTACCCAAAGACTTTGGTTAAGAAGAGCTTCAAAAATCGCCCCTAGAGTTTGGAGAAGACAAGTTTTATGAAAGAATGGGAATAATCCCATAACTATTTTATTTTTAGGCTTTAAAAATCGCTGGGCAAAAATGCCCTTCGCGTTCGCGTGAAAGGGGCCGCGTTCGCAAAGGGTTAATTCAACAGACCATCACGTTCGCGATGAGGAGGCTGCGAACGCAAAGAGAAAGACTGGGGGGGTCCAGGGAAATGCTCTACGCGAACGCGTGGAGTGGCTCGCGAACGCGGTGAGGGAGGAACTGAAACTACGCGAACGCGGGAATCAGTCCGCGAACGCGAAGAAAGAAAATACTGGGGCCCTAAATTTGGCTTACGCATTTGCGAGGTTCAAGAAGCGAACGCGAAGGGGGAAGACACAGAGCTACGCGAACGCAAGGGTACCAATGCGAACGCGATGAAGAAAATCCCTGTGTAAAAATTGCAGAAAATCTGATATCATCCTAAGTCCAAAACCAACCGGTGCACCTCCGAAAACACTCCCGAGCCCTCGGGGCCCCTAACCAATCACACACACTAACTCAACAACATCATACAAACTTACTCGAGCGATCTAACCGCCAAAATAACATCAAAATCATTGAATCAAACCCCAAAATCATCATTTTTCATTCTAACTTTATGAACTTCAAACTTTAGATATTTAGGTCTTTAACACGTCAAATGACGTCCGATTTCGACCAAAATTTACAGAAAGTGCTTAACACATATTTAAGACTTGTTCCGAGCGTCGGAACCAAAATACGAGCCCGATACCATAGTCTTTTAATCAATTTTCATTTCTATTTTCCTTAATAAATTTCAGAAAAACAATTTCACAGAAAAATTCTTATCTCGGGCTTTAGACCTCTGATTTCGACTCCAGGCACATGCCCGAGTCCCATATTTTTCTACAGAACCTCTGGGACCGTCAAATCACGGGTCCGGGTCCGTTTACCAAAAATGTTGACCGAAGTCAACTTTAATCATTTTAAAGCCACATTTTGAAAATTTTCAGAGAATTTAATGTATAATCTTTCCAGCTACGCGCCCGGGCTGCGCACGCAAATCGAGGCAACTAAAAGTGAGGTTTTCAAGGCCTCGGAAGTACGGAAAAAGAGAGAAATTTAGTGATGACCCTTTGGGTCATCACATTCTCCACCTCTAAAACAACCGTTCGTCCTCGAACGGACAAAAGAAAGGAGTACCTGAGTCGGGAAATAGATAAGGATAGCGGCTCCGCATATCAGACTCGGACTCCCAGGTTGATGCCTCGGGAGGCTGACCTCTCCATTGGACACGCACTGAAGGAAAACTCTTCGACCTCAACTATCGAACCTGCCAGTCTAGGTAGCTACCGGCTCCTCATCGTAAGACAGATCCTTGTCCAACTGGACAGTGCTAAAATCTAACACGTGGGCTGGATCACCGTGATACCTCCGAAGCATGGACATATAAAACACTGGATGCACGGCTAACAAGCTGGGCGGCAAGGCAAGTCTGTAAGCCACCTCTCCCACATGATTGAGGATCTCAAATGGGCCAATGAATCTAGGGCTAAGCTTGCCCTTCTTCCCAAATCTCATCACGCCCTTCATGGGCGATACTCGGAGCAAGACACGCTCACCAACCATGAAAGCTACATCTCGAACCCTACAATCCGCATCTCTTTTGCCGCGACTGAGCCGAATGAAGCCTGTCCTGAATGATCTTGACCTTATCCAAGGCCTCCTGAACTAAATCTGTACCCAATAACCGAGCCTCTTCCGCTCAAACCATCCGACTGGAGACTGACATCGCCTACCATATAACGCCTCATATGGAGCCATCTGAATGCTGGACTGGTAGCTGTTGTTGTAGGAAAACTCTGCTAAAGGCAAGAACTGGTCCCACGAGCCTCCAAAATCAATGACACAGGCTCGGAGCATATCCTCCAATATCTGATTAGTCCTCTCGGACTGGCTGTCCGTCTGAGGATGGAACGCTGTGCTCAACTGAACCTGGGTGCCTGACTCTTGCTGAACTGCTCTCCAGAAGCATGAGGTAAATTGCGTACCCCGGTCCGAAATGATAGATGCCGGCACCCCATGAAGGCGAACAATCTCTCGGATGTAGATATCAGCTAACCTCTCCGATGAATAAGTGGCTGCAACAGGAATAAAATGCGCTGACTTGGTCAGCCTATCAACAATGACCCAAATAGCATCAAACTTCTTCGAGTCATCGAAAGTCCAAAAATGAAATCCATGGTAATCCTCTCCCACTTCCACTCGGGAAGCTCAATCCTCTGAAACAAACCACCAGGCCTCTGATGCTCATACTTGACCTGCTGACAATTCAAACACCGAGCCATATATGCAATAATATCTTTCTTCATCCTACACCACCAATAATGCTGCCGCAAGTCCTGGTACATCTTCGCGGCAACCAGGTGAATAGAATACCGATAACTATGGGCCACCGCTAAGATCACCTCCCGAATCCCATCGACATTGGGCACACAAACTCGCCCCTGCAACCTCAAAACGCCATCATCATCTAAGGTCACCTTCGTGGCACCTCCATGCTGCACCGTGTCTCTCCGGACACATAAATAGGGATCATCAAACTGCCGATCACGGATACACTCCAATAATGAAGAACGAGCGATCGTGCAAGCTAACACTCTGCTAGGCTCAGAAATGTCCAGCCTCAAAAACCGATTGGCCAAGGCCTGAATATCCAAAGCAAGCGGTCTCTGGCTGGCCAGAACATAGGCAAGACTACCCATGCTGGCGGACTTCCTACTCAATGCATCGGCCACCACATTGGCTCTCCCTGAGTGGTACAAAATAGTAACATCATAATCCTTCAATAGCTCCAACCACCTCCGCTGCCTCAAATTCAACTCCTTCTGCTTGAATAAGTATTGCAGACTCTTGTGATCAGTGTACACCTCACACGTCACACCATATATGTAATGCCTCCAAATCTTCAAAGCATGAACAATGGCTGCCAACTCTAGATCATGGACCGAATAATTCTTCTCGTGGATCTTCAATTTCCTCGAAGCATAAGCAATGACTCTGCCATCCTACATCAATACCGCACCAAGCCCAATACGGGAAACATCAATATAAACTGTATAGGGTCCTGAGCCTGTTGTCACGACCCATATCCCAAACCCGGTCGTGATGGCGCCTCTCGTGAAGACAAGGTCAGCCAACAAAAACAAATGCTTTCTTTTAACAGTTATTTAACATTTATAAAGATAAAATATGATTAGCATAATCAAAAGCACGGAAAACAACGATAACAACAGGGAACCATCCCGTCACAGCCCGACATCGGGGTGTCACTAGTCATGAGCTACTACAAAGTTCACTAAAGTACTACGAGTCCAGAAATAAGAATAAAGTCTGAAAGTAACATGAACAACATAAAATAAGGGAGAAGATCTGGTGCCGCGGATGCTAGCGTTCACCTAGCTCAGCTATGATAACAAATCTTCAATCAGCTCAAAACCCGCTACCAGGTGGTCAAGTACCTGCATCTGCATGCGAGGTGCAAGGAGTAAAGTGAGTACTCCAACTCAATGAGTAGTAAAAGTAAATAATAGCTGAAGGCAAGAAATCACGTAAGGCACTCCATCATGCTATATAGAACAGTACAACCCTTTTTAGAAGACAGAAAAACCGTGAAATCCTTTGGAAAACGCTCAGTTAAAACCTCTTTTGAAAATGATCTTTTCAACAGTTGCCAAAAATACTTTCAAAGCAATTTGTGACACTATGCATAGAAATCAACCCCTCGGGCAATATCCTCATTCCTGGTCAGCCACTCGGGCCCCAACACTCAATGATTAGATAGCACCAGCAAAAGCAGATAAATATCTCCAGGAATATCACAGACAACAAATAATGAACAAATGCATGAATGTAATGCAATGCATATAATGGTACATTCCAGTACCCACTGCGGCGCGCAGCCCGAGCCACCCATGTTTATTTATCATCGACGACGCTCACTGGGGGTGTGTACAGACTCCGGAGGGGCTCCTACACCCCAAGCGCAATAACAAGCCATCTCGTGGCATCAAATCTAGGCTCTCAGTCTCATATCAATATCAGTATAATCATCCAGGCACTCAGCCTCAATATCAATGTAACACCGCTGCGGTGCGCAGCCCGAGCCACCCATAATCAGTATAACACCGCTGCGGCGTGCAGCCCGAGCCACCCATAATCAGTATAACACCGCTGCGGCGTGCAGCCCGAGCCACCCATAATCAATATAATACTGCTGCGGCGTATAGCCCGATGCATGCTCAGTCCAGAAAATCATCATAAGCCCCTTGGCAATTTATAAAATAGTAGTTCTCAGCCTGAAATATCATTTAAAATATCATTTGAGTTTTCAAAACTTAAAAGTATGGCTGAGTTTGCAAAACAATATTTAAAACCTTGGACTGAGACCAAATGATATGCAAAAATATGCTAACATAGTAATATCAATCCCCGAAGGATTCACATAGTTGGCACGAAGCCCAAACATGACCATCAACCCAAATTATGATGATAACAAGTAATTTCAATCAAATACACTGTAAAATCAACAACCGGGACGGACCGAGTCACAATCCTCAACGGTGCTCTACCCCACGCTCATATCCGACGTGCAAGTCACCTCAATACGACATTATGATGTGCAAATCCGGGGTTTCAAACCCACAGGATATCATTTTACAAGTATTACTCACCTCGAACCGGTGAAATTCCTCGCTTGCGACTCCTTTGCCCCTCAAATTGGCCTCCACGCGTGTCGAGTCTAACCAAAATCAGAGCGAATACATTACAATAGGCTAAGGGGATATAACCCAATCGAAAACAATCGAAATGTAGCAAAAATCCCGAAACTAACAAAACCCGAGCCCCGGGCCTGCTTCTCGAAAAATTACAAAACTCACATTACCGGATTCCTCGTCTCGCCACGAGTCCATCATACAAAGAACTCCCAAATCCGAGCTCAAATGACCTATCAAAATCCCAATTTGGCATATCAAAAACTCAAGCCCTAGCCTCCATTTTTAACCTTTAATTCCTTGGGTTTTCAGTGTTAATCCATGTTTATACACAATAATATCATAATCTAAGTCCAAGAATCCATACCTGATGAAGACTCTCGAAACCCTCTTCAAAATCGCCCAAAAATCGCCTTAGTCCGAAGTCCAAAATGTTTGCTCTTTCAAAATTCGCGAAGAAGACTTAACTTATTATTCTGCCCAGATTTCCGCTTCTGCGATTCGAACACCGCACCCGCGGTTACCACTTTTGTGCCTAATCCACCGCTTCTGCGGTTCAACTTAAAAGGTCCAAGACCGCTTCTGCGGTAAAGTATCCGCTCCTGCGGACCCGCTTTAGCGGCTAGGATTCCGCTTTTGCGGAACCTGCCCTGAGCACCATTTCCGCTTCTGCGCTCCTATCGACCGCTTCTGCGAGACCGCACCTGCGGTCCCAAAACCTCAGGTGCGAAAATACCAGAACCTGCAACCTTAAACATGCAACAAACATCAAAACTCGCCGTTTAACCACCTGAATTCACCCCGAGGCCCTCGGGACCTCAACCAAAAGCACAAACATGATCTATTACCTTATTCAAAGTTCAAACTTGCTCGAACCATCAAAACACTATCGTTAACATCAAAATCATCAAATTTCACCAAATCAAAGCCTAAGTTCTTCAAGAACTTCCGAAATGCACTTTCGATCAAAAACCCCAACCAAATGATGTCCGAATGACCTGAAAATTTGCACACATATCCAAAATCACCTAACGAAACTACGGCAACTCTCGGAATTCCATTTCGACCCTCGGATCAAATTCTCACCCATCAACCGGAATTCGCCAATACTAAGTTCGCCAATTCAAGCCTAATTCTACACCGGGCCTCCAAAATCAATTCTGATGGCACTCCTAAGTCAAAAATCACTTCTCGAAGCTAACCAAATTATCGGAAATCCCATCCGAGCCCTCTAACTCAAAAGTCAACATCCGGTTGACTTTTCCAAAACAGGCTTTCCTTAAAGAGACTAAGTGTCTCATTTTCCACCAATAACAATCCAAATCAACCCTAACACACCACATACTGATAATGAAATATGAAGAAGCATAAAACAGGGAAAAACGGGGCAGTAACGCATGAGACGATGGGTCGGGTCATCACATATGTGGGCAAAACCAATATCGGTGCCGTAGTCAGAGCTGTCTTGAGTTTTTGAAAGCTCTCCTCACACTCGTCTGACCATCCGAACTAGGCACCCTTCTGGGTCAATCTGTTCATCGGGGCTGCTATGGATGAAAATCCTTCTACGAACCGGCGGTAATAACCTGCTAACCCCAAGAACTCCGAATCTCAGTAGCTGATGCTGGTCGAGGCCAGTTCTTAACTGCCTCAATCTTCTTCGGGTCCACCTGAATACCCTCTGCTAATACAACATGACCCATAAATGCAACCGAACTCAACCAGAATTCGCACTTCGAGAACTTAGCATACAACTGACTATCCTTCAGAGTCTGAAGAACCACTCTGAGGTGCTGCTCGTGCTCCTCCTAGCTGCGGGAGTACACCAGAATATCATCAATAAATACTATCAAGAACAGGTCCAAGTAAGGTCTGAACACTCGGTTCATAAACTCCATAAATGCTGCTGGGGCATTGGTCAACCCAAATGACATGACCAAAAACTCATAATGCCCATACCGAGTGCGAAATGCTGTCTTAGGGACATCAGACGCCCTAATCCTCAGCTGATGGTAGCCAGATCTCAAGTCTATCTTTGAAAACACCTTTGCACCCTGAATCTGGTCAAACAAATCATCAATCCTCGGCAATGGATACTTGTTCTTTATTGTCACCTTGTTCAATTGCCGGTAATCAATGCATATCCTCATCGATCCATCCTTTTTTTCACAAATAACACTGGCGCACCCCAAGGAGAAACGCTAGGCCTGATAAAACCCTTCTCTAGCAAATCTTGCAACCGGTCCTTTAACTCCTTCAACTCTAGCGGGGCCATGCGATACGCCGGAATGGAAATGGGCTGAGTGCCTGGAGCCAGAACAATACAGAAATCAATATCCCTATCGGGTGGCATATCCGGCAGGTCTAAAGGGAAAACCTTGGGGAACTACCGAAAAATAGGAACAGAATCAATAGAAGGGACCTCTGTATTGGAATCGCGAACATACGCCAGATAAGCTAAACACCCTTTCTCGACCATACATCGAGCCTTCACATATGAAATAACACTGCGGGTGGCATGACCTGGGGTCCCTCTCCACTCCAATCGGGGAAAATCTGGCAAAGCCAAGGTCACGGTCTTGGCGTGACAATCTAAGATAGCATGATACGGGGACAACCAATTCACCCATAATATGACGTCGAAATCCACCATGTCTAAGAGCAATAAATCAACACGGGTCTCAAGACCCTCAAACACTCACACAGGAACGATAAACTTGGTCGACCACTATAAAATCACCCACCGGTGTAGATACATAAACAGGGATACCCAAAGCATCACTAGGCATAACCAGGTAAGGTGCAAAATAAGATGACACATATGAATACGTAGACCCAGGGTCAAATAGCACTGAAGCATCCCTATCACAGACTAGAATAGTACATGTAATAACAGCATCTGAAGACTCAGCCTCTGGCCTGGCTGGCAAAGCATAACACCGGGGCTGGGCCCCACCTCCCTGAACCATGTCTCTTGGACGATCGACTACTGGCTGACCCCTGCCTCTGCCGATCCGAGCTCCAACTCTACGGTCTCTACCTCCACCTCTATGATCCCTACCCCCGCCTCTAGCTGGCTGGGCAAGCTGTGGATCACCCGGTGCCTGAATCATGGGGCGAGGACCCTACTGCTGAGAGCTACCCGAGGCTCGAGGGCAAAATCTAACAATGTGACCGGGGTCACCACAACCATAACAAGCCCTCCGCTACTGAGACTGCTGGCCCTGTCAACCTGAATGTCCACCTGAAGTATCTTGAGTGACATGGGGAGCTGACTGAAAGGGCCTGGGAGGAGGATTTCCTCTACCATAAGTACCTCTACCTCCAGACGAGGTACAACTAAACCGGCCTGCGTAATGGGGCCTCTTATCCGACCCATGGCCACCTCCCTGTGGCAAAGCTATCTCAACTCTACGGCCCATATTGCTCGCCTCCTGAAAGGTGATCTCACTCCCAGCCTGAGCCACTATACCCGGCTGACCTACTATCACTGGCGGAACTACTGGAAGTAAACCCGTTCGAATGATACCCTCTATGAGGCCTACCAATTGGACTAGAACGTCCTGAAGAATTGGGGTGGCAATTAACTCCTCTGGGACCTGAGATGGGCCCACCGAGACTGCTGGGGCTAGAACCTCCTCCTCCAAATCAACCTGAGGCTCTGCCACTGGAGCTGCTACTGGGGGCTCGGACTGCTGCGCGGTAGAAGAGGAAGCACGTGTTCTCGCCATCTGCAGAGGAAAAGAATAGAAATTCAATCGGTACTTGAGAAATAGAACTGCACGACAACAAAGAACAAATGTGAAACTTTCCTAACTCAGTAGCCTCTGGGGATAAATATAGACGTCTCCGTACCAATCCCTCAGACTCTACCGAGTTTGTCTGTGAGTTGTGAGACCTATGTAACCTAGTGCTCTGATACCAACTTGTCACGACCCGGATTTCCCACCCTCGGGAGTCGTGATGGTGCCTACTAATAGGAGCTAGGCAAGCCAATTATCAATTATCTCTTTTAGAGAACATCAACAATATTAACAATAATGAAGCATTTAACAATAAAGCGGAAGTCTCAAATAAAATCTACTAAAAGAAATGCGGAAGATTAACAATCCTCTACCCAAGACTGGTGTCACAATACTCACAAACGTCTAGAGAATACTAAATACAAGGTTTGAATGAAACATAAAACTGACTGCTACGGTACAATGATAACAAACAGAATAAAATAGAAAGGACTCCGGTCCTGCGGACGTCAGCAACGCTACCTCGAATGTCCCTGGACTGGATCTCGCTCCCAGAATTCTACTGCTACTCAAATGCTGCTCCAACACCTGGATCTGTGCAAAAAGATGCACAGAGTGTAGCATCAGCACAACCGACCCCATATGCTGGTAAGTGCCTGGCCTAACCCCGGCGAAGTAGTGACGATGCTAGACCGGACTTCCAAACAAACATGCTCCCCTCCCTCGTGGCTAGACCTGACCTTATTTATTTACCTTGTATTCTAAACTGCTACAACCCCTACAACATGCTCCCCTCCCTCGTGACTTGTTAAATTTCTGTATTCCCTTCTATTGCGTATATAATAGAAGGAGGGGAGCATGTTGTAGGGGTTGTAGCAGTTTAGAATACAAGGTAAATAAATAAGGAATGAAACAATGCAACTACAAAGTCAACGAGAGTAATAAATCAAACATGGCACGGAATGTCCCTTCGTGCATTAATAATCAAAACATGGCACGGAATGTCTCTTCGTGCAAATATAATCAAATATGGCACGGAATGTTCCTTCGTGCAATAATAATCAAACATGGCACGGAATGTTACTTCGTGCAATAATAATCAAACATGGCACGGAATGATCCGTCGTGCAAATATAATCAAACATGGCACGGAATGATCCTTCGCGCAAATATAATCAAAACATGTCACAGAATGTTCCTTCATGCAATAATAATCAAACATGGCACGGAATGTTCCTTCGTACAATAATAATCAAACATGGCACGGAATGATCCTTCGTGCAAATATAATCAAACATGGCACGGAATGATCCTTCGTGCAAATATAATCAAAACATG
>MU700857.1:3061-15211 GCA_026770625.1 Nicotiana glauca | reverse complement strand
CATAAATAATCAAAACATGGCACGGAATGTTCCTTCGTGCATAAATAATCAAAACATGGCACGAAATATTTCTTCGTGGATAAATAATCAAAACATGGCACGGAATGTTCCTTCGTGCATAAATAATCAAAACACGGCACGGAATGTTCCTTCGTGCATAATTAATCAAAACAGAGCACGGAATGACCCTTCGTGCATTATCACTCTTCCTCACCCAAACAGTAATCACAACCAAACAGGGCAAAGGGGTAAACATATAATAAGAAATGTCCCGACAAAGGAATTATACAATTAACAGCTAAGTCCCGGCAAGGGAGCAGCAACAATAACTTTCACATCCCGGCAAGGGAGAATAATCGATATATTCAAACCATCCCGGCAAGGGATTAATCATAATACCTTCTATTTCCTTCATTTATTACCCAATAGTATTTTTATTGTTCGAGCCAACGCTCCAAAGAATTTACAACTCACAATCAATCCTCATACTCTTCACATTTCTTAGGATTCATCAATTAACATGGTAGAGTCATAACAATATCGGAATAAGTACAAACAAGGACCCACGGTCATGCTAGACACCGGTGTATAGATACTCGTCACCATGCCTATACACTGTACTCAACATTTAGCAATTATCAAACAACACCCTAATCCTATTCCCTCAAGCCAAAGTTAGATCAAACACTTATCTCGGTCCAAAGAATAGCAATCAATCCTAAAATACTGCCTTTCCTCTACAATCCGACTCCGAAACAATGATATCTAGGCATAATTAATTCAATAATATCAATAAAGACTCAATGGCAACATCTCATAGCCTAAATATGAATTTCCTAGTATTCTTCCAAAGATACCAAAATTCGACACCAGTCCCACATGGTCCAAACACGAGGCTCGGATCAAAACCCAATCACCCATAAACCCACGAGTTCAAATATGCAATTTGTTTTAAGATTCGACCCCAAATTGAGGTTGAATCACCCAAAATTCTCAAAACCCTAACTCTACCCAAAACCCCTAATTTCTACTTTGATTCCATGATTTAGGTCTAGGATTTCAGTAATTAATGAAATAGAGTGAAGGAATTAGGTGGGATATTACTTATCCAAAGACTTTGGTGAAGAAGAGCTTCAAAAATCGCCCCTAGTGCTTGGAGAAGACAAGTTTTATGAAAGAATGGGAATAATCCCGTAACTATTCTGTTTTTAGGCTTTAAAAATCGCTGGGCAAAAATGCCCTTCGCATTCGCAGGAAAGGTGCCGCGTTTGTGAAGGGTTAATTCAATAGACCATCACGTTCGCGATGAGGAGGCTGCGAACGCGAAGAGAAAGACTGGGGGATCCAGGGAAATGCTCTACGCAAATGCGTGGAGTGGCTCGCGAATGCGGTGAGGTAGGAACAGAAACTACGCGAATGCGGGAATCAGTCCGCGAACGCGAAGAAGGAAAATACTGGGGCCCTGAATTTGGCTTACGCATTCGCGAGGTTCAAGACACGAACGCGAAGGGGGAAGACACAGAGCTACGCGAACGCAAGGGTGCCAATGAGAACGCAATGAAGAAAATCCCTGTGTAAAAATTGCAGAAAATCTGATATCATCCTAAGTCCAAAACCACCCCGAGCACCTCCGAAAACACTCCCGAGCGCTCGGGGAACCTAACCAATCACACACACTAACTCAACAACATTCTACGAACTTACTCGAGCGATCAAACCGCCAAAATAACATCAAAATCATTGAATCAAACCCCAAAATCATCATTTTTCATTCTAACTTCATAAACTTCAAACTTTAGATATTTAGGTCCGAAACACGTCAAATGACATCCGATTTCGACCAAACTTTATAGAAAGTGCTTAACACATATTTAAGACTTGTTTCGGGAGTCGGAACCAAAATATGAGCCCGATACCATAGTATTTTAATCAATTTTTATTTCCATTTTCCTTAATAAATTTCAGAAAAACAATTTCACAGAAAAATTCTTTTCTCAGGCTCTAGACCTCGGATTTCGACTCCGGGCATATGCCCGAGTCTCATATTTTTCTACGGACCCTCCGGGACCGTCAAATCATGGGTCCAGGTCCGTTTATCAAAAATGTTGACCGAAGTCAACTTTAATCATTTTAAAGCTACATTTTGAATTTTTTTACAGAATTTAATGTATAATCTTTCCGGCTACACGCCCGGACTGCACACACAAATCGAGGCAACTAAAAGTGAGGTTTTTAAGGCCTCGAAAGTGCAGAAAAAGAGAGAAATCCGGTGATGACCCTTTGGGTCGTCACAACGAGCTAAAAGTACTTGTTAGCTACGAGTCAGTCTTTGAGGTTAGGTGGTTATGGGCAGATTGTTTGAGCATTTTTAATTGGTCACAAATATTCTGGCATTTGAAAGTTAGGAAAGGTATGAATACATATGCAAGGGCTTAATTGTTGATATAAACCATGGTCATAGATGTAGTGTGTTGAATTTCGAAATGTTCCTCCATTGTATGATGTCTTGCATGTACTGTTTGGTTAGAAAGGTTTTAGGTTGCTCGAGGACGAGCAGAGCTTAAGTGTGGGGTGGTGATGTTAGGCTAAAAATCAACATTTTTGCATGTAATTGCCTTTGTATTATACCTCAATCTTGTTAACTTTGGCATAAATATTTGTGACTCGAGCTTAATAATGGTGTTTATATGTGT
This sequence comes from Nicotiana glauca, assembly GCA_026770625.1. Taxonomy (NCBI): domain Eukaryota; kingdom Viridiplantae; phylum Streptophyta; class Magnoliopsida; order Solanales; family Solanaceae; genus Nicotiana; species Nicotiana glauca. Next base: position 12,518 of record MU700857.1, on the reverse strand, counting down.
AGGAGTCGATTTAAAGTGGTTTGGCAAGCTTACATACAAAGTGAAGTAAAAACAGAAAAATTTTGAGGGAGTATGCATTTGGTGCCCAGGTTGGTGCCAGGCACCAACCAAAATGCCAAAGGAAGAATAGTGAAAATGTTTGGTATCTTGATTGGCGCCAGGCGCCAAGCGAGATGGCTAAGGTAGATTTCATCCTATTTTGGCTAGGACTTGGTAGCTTCAACCCTACAGCCCCTAACATGTATAGAAGGGGTTCTAAAACTATTTTTTATGGGGTAGACATTATTGGAGAGACAAGAAGGCTACGAGAACACTTGGAAGCAATGAATCACAAGAGTTTTCTCTTTCTTTATTTCTTAATCTGTATTTTAACGTTTTTAATTATTATCATGATTGTTAGTATGGTTATAAGTAGCTAAACTTTCTAATCTAGGGTTTGATGGAACTTACTAAAAATGATTTTCTACTATGTTTAATATAGATTTGCCTTTGATTTTTCTCTACTTGTTCAACTATATTTTTGTTTTTATTGATTGAAGAGATCTCAATTAACTATGCCTATTTAGTTTATATATTGCACGAGAGAGAGGGCACATTTAGGTAGTTGTTAAATAATATCACTCCTAACGTATGTGAGAGATCAATGCGGAGGGTTTAAAGGCGGGATTAGAGATAACAAAATTGTGGTGCGTGATGAATTAGTGCCAGGTAGTGTAGGTAGTTGCTCGAGAGAGAGCTACAACACCTAAAGTGCTCACGATCGGTAGAGAATATTTAGGCGAATTTATAAGAAACTTAGGAGGGAGATTCCGACAATAAGAGAAATTTTAACTCTCGATCTCTCCTTAATCTTTTTTCCAACCCTTAGTATCTCTAGGTTATAATTTACTACTTTAATTAGTTAGTTAATTAGTTAGACATAAAAATCTTAATATTTATAACTTAGGAATTGTTCGAGCTTGCCTTCTTAGTGATAATAAACAGTTATACCTAAGTCTTAGTTCTCTTTGAGATTCGACTCCGGACTTGTAAACCAGATTATATTTGCAACGACTGCTTAGTCCTTTTTATAAGGCATAGTTGGGCGTGATCAAATTGTATCGTTGTTGCCGGGGAACTGATAGTGTAGCTATAGCTGTATATATTGCTAGGTTTCAAGTTTGAACATTTATTTTATATTTTTTAGTATTTGTTTTTTTATTTTAGTTTTACTTGTTAATTTAAAAAACATGGATCGTGGAATCATGGGTGTTTTGATCTTGGTAATTCTGCTGTTGATCTTACTTGTTCTTATTGTGGAGGAAATCACCTGTGGCAAACTTGTCTAAATATCTCCGAGAGCGAGTTATGTGCACCAACTCAATCTTATGTGTGAAATGTATGTGATATTTTTGGTGGTCAAGATGTTCACTTGTATGGTTGTGCTTATATATATTATCTTCCCCCAATCCCTTACTATGATGGTTCTACTTTTTTCAGTGAAGTTAATAGGAACAAAGAACCCAGGTAAGCTGACCTAAAAGAGATCAAAGATATGTTAAAGTTCCTTATGGAACAAAGTAATAAGATAACAACTACAAATACAAAGTCTAAGAGATACTAACCAAAGGCAATGGTATACTATCTAAAGGCAAGAGACAACTATTCTTAACTTGGAGGCACAAGTGAGGCAATTGGTTGAGGCTTTAAATGCTCAACAAGATAATATTATGAATAGTAGCTAGGAGCAGTATGCATTAGTGACAGAAATTGAGGCTCCAATAGAGGGGTCCATAGTATAACACCAATAATAAATTAAACTAGAATTTAAGGATACCCATGTTGTAGAAGAGATGATAGTGTCAACCAAGGACATTAAGGATACATATTTAGTTGGCTCTAGTATTATTGGTGTTGAGGATGTTGACAGTCCCAAAGTTCATGTAGTTGAGCACATTAGTCCACACTGCAAGATTTTTCCAAATTTTGTTTGGATGATGATATAGAAATAGAGTCATTCGAGCCACTTGAAGATTCAAGGAATGAGGAACAAGGTGCCTACATTCTGAAGTTCTTCTTGCCGGAAAGTCGGGATTACACACCTCATCTAAAGGCCAAAAAGTGCATAATATTATATTATTTCCTTGGGCCAGTTAGATTCGTTTCACCACCCCAGGAGCATGATCCTAAGCTTGAAGCAAAACTTGGTACTCAATTCATAATCTCTAGGTGGAGGCAAAAAGAGATTCGCATTGTGCCGCGACGTTAAATCAAGCGCTTGTTGGGAGGCAACCTAGCTTTACTGCTTTTTTTTTTAATTTTGTTATTTTTGTGGTGTATTTTTTTTAGGAGCATGCAAAATAAATTCATTGGAAGGAAGTAAAAGCAAATTATATGGTTAGAACCAAGTGTGGGGTGCGCGCACAAAAGACCAAACATGGAAGAAGTTTGCTTATCCCATGAGTTGCTGATGTTTTGGCCTATCAAGGAGTTTCTTTCACACTCTTATTATTTATAGTGTGTATTGGGGACAATTCACAATTATAAGTGTGGGATGAGGAGATTGTCTGAGTGATTTTCTATGATATTTTAGTCGTGTTAGTTTAACTTAAAAAAATGGACTTTTCCTAACGATGGATCTCTTAGACAGCTTTCTTGAGGGATTAAGGTCCAATAAAAAAATTTAAAAAATCTAAAAATAGTTTCTAATATTATTAGTTAGTCGTAGGTAGATAATAATCCCCTTGGTTTTTCTTTTTGCATCAGTTCTTTTCCAAGGATGTAACTTGAACCGGGTAGTTTATTTTTTTATTTTAGGAAACTGAGGGAAGAAAACTTGAGTGTCCTATAGAACTTTTGACCTCTTTTATGATAACATAGTTAGGCCGTAGTATGCAAATTACTTTCCTTACAAGTTTTAATGATAATTGATGTCGTGAAAAAGTGGATAGCCGGTCTGTGATGCTTTCTCTCAGTTACTTGACTCATTGTTCATGTAGTGATTTATTGCTTAATACTTCTTAACTTTGTTATTACTTGCCTAAAATTGAGAGTTGGAATAGAACCGTCCTAACAGGGGTCATGAGCATTATGTGATGTGAGGTCTGGATTCTGTGCTATCTTGTATTTTCTAGAACTTGCCTTGCATGTTAGTCAGAGCGAAATAAGAAAGCTTTGTGAGTTTAGGAGATGATGTAGGCGTTTCTTTGATTGTCCATTAAGCTATTATGCTACAATAAATAAAATTATTCTTAGATAGCCTGTTTGAGCCTATAAATATTTTCTTTGGCACCCACATTACAAACTAATTTCCATTTTGTTCTTAATTAAATCTTGTTGAATATTTACCTTCGAAAGCACTTAAGTCGCTAGAAGAGTAAGATGAGAGTTGGGATAGCTTTTGAGTGGAACCATTAAAAGGCCAAAAGGTGCATGTATGTTTTGGAAGATCGTTAGCCGAGCAACCTAAATTTATGGAGATGTAAAAACAGAAAGAGAAAAATATATATAAAAAATACACCTCTTATTCATCCGGATCCGGGATAGTGATTGTAGAGTTGTGCATAAAGAAAACGGGCCAAGTTTTATATGGTTTCGTTGCATTTCTTGAATTGGTCATGAGAAATGTGTAGTGGAAAGTTAAGTGTAATGTATTAAAGTAATTAGGAAGGTGAGTCATTATATCCAAAAATATATCATACTCGTCCTTTAGCCTACATTACAACCCGTAAAGATATAATTGATTTTAGACATTGCGAGCTTAGATTAGTGGAGATATACACTACAGGCAAGCCTATGGTACAACTACGGGATGCACATGAGTTTCTTTGTGAGAGTGAGTGGTTCTTTGTTTATATATATGATGTCCTTAAATTATATTCAAATGCATATTTGAATGTGTGGACAAAATAATTTCTTATTCTTTGGTGAGGCACATGGTTCCATGATGGATAGGTAACGTTATTAAACATCTCTTGTTGGGTGAGTGCACGAGCTGAGAGTGCTTGTTGGGTACGAGTCGGTCTTTGAGGTTAGGTTGTTATGGGCAGGTTATTTAAGTGTTTTTAATTGGTCACTTATATTCTGATATGTGAAAGTTGGGAAAAGTATGAATGCGTATGCAAGGGCCTAATTTTTTATATCAACCATGGTCATAGATGTAGTGTGTTGAATTGCCAAATGTTCATCCATTGTATGATGTTTTTCATGCATTGTTTGGCTAGCAAGGTTTTAGGTTACTCGAGGACGAGCAAGAGCTTAAGTGTGGGGTGGTGATTTTATGCTAAAAATTCATATTTTTGCATGTAGTTTCCCTTGTATTGTACCTCAATCTTGTTAACTTTGGTGTAAATATTTGTGACTCGAGCTTAATAATGATGTTTATATGTGTAGGAGTCGATTTGAAGTGATTTGGAAAGCTTGCATACAAAGTGAAGTAAAAAGGGAAGAATTTGGAGGGAGTATGAGTTTGGTGCCCAGGTGTCACGACCCAAAATCCACTAAGGGTCGTGCTGGCGCCGGACACCTCTGTCAGGCCAGCCAACTACTTATCAATTAATTCCCTTTTTTTTATACTTTTGAAAATCTAAGGTTTTTCCTTCCATTTTTATAAATAAAAGTCCACTATTAGAATTCAAATTTAAATAATAACAATTAGTACAAATCCGTTGTAAACCATCCCAGAAACCCGATGTCACAAGTACATGAGTGACTACTGATAGGGAAAATAAAATACAACATCCGCCCGAAATACGGTGGACGGAAAGTAAATAAAATACATTGGAAGGAACTACTCTAGTTGCGGTCGCCTCAATGATGCAGCTCACCTAGTCCCAGCGTCATCCATGCTGCTACGCCCAATAGGCTGCTAGAGGTATATATACCTGTGCAACAAAAATGCACAGAAGTGTAGTATGAGTACGTAATCAACGTGTACTCAGTGAGTGTCCCGCCTAATCCCGAAGGGGTAGAGACGAGATGGTCAACTTTGACACACTCTAATGGTCCAATGGTTATTTATTCTCAATATACATATCAACAGTGGATTTATTTCTAACATGATTTTTATCCAGATAGAGGAAACAAGTAAACATGTAATTCTTTCATAGGGAATTTTTCAAGATTTCTTTTCATTATTAACAAGATGATCTCGAGCCAGAGTGAGGCATGTAACGACTTTAATAAGTCCAGGCAGCAATACAAGCATGCGCAAATCATACCGAGGCGACGACCCGATCCAATAAAAATGAATGTGCACTTGCCGAGGGTCGACGGTACACCTATAGATGCATCTATTAATCTGCCGAGGCATTCGGCCCGGTCTAAAATAAACACACACAGACAGAAAATCAGTCAAGAATTTAACGTGGAGCAATTATCCAAGAAAGGCCAATTCTCTTTAATAATTTGGGAAAACGAAGCTTAAGTATCTTTAGAAATCCATTTATTAATTTAATGTGCTCGCGAATCATCCATGCGACACGGGTACACGTAAGATACATGCACAGATAGCCAATTAGAATTTTATTGAGGAGTAATTATCCAAATAACCAAATTCTCAGTTTAACAATTCAGGAAATGATGTTCAATCTCTTTTTAAATTCGTTTAATAATCAAAGGTGATTTAAACAATCCAAGTCATCAATGAGTTCATAATTTACTCAAGTACAACATGCTTTTGGGTCCTAGACTACCCGGACAATAACATAATAGTGGCTACGCACGGACTCTCGTCACCTCGTGCGTACGTAGCCCCCACAAATAGGAGCACATAACCAATTTAACTCACCTATGGGGTAAATTCCCCCTCACAAGATTAGAAAGGAGACTCACCTTGCTTCGAAGATCCATAATCGGCATTCTACATTCTTTCGAAGGCTCGAATCGACACCGAAAGCTCCAAAACTAGCCAATGGCGATACAAATCCATTAATATATGCTAAGGTATTCATTACAATTCAATGTATAACAATTCCTAACCCCAATCAAAAGTTGACCAAAACGCCCTCGGGTCCATGTGCTCGGGATCCAAAATCTTTTCAAAGATAAAGTTTACCCATGACCTTAGGAACTCAAATATAAAATTTTCTCTTAATTCCATAGCCAAAATCGTGGCTAAATTCCAAGAACACAATATTTCTAGGTCTTCCTCTAACCCTCAATTTTCTACCCATTTTCATACTAAAATCCATACATAATTAATGTATTTAACTCATAATAGGTAGGAATAACTTACCTTAACATTGTTGATGAAAATCCCTCTTTGAAGTCCCCAACAATCGCACCAAGCCATGAGAAATGAGAGAAATGAACTCCCAATCGCAATTTAAAACAAGCTTCTGCCTCCAGACATTTCCGCTTTTGCGGAATTATAGCCACTTATGCGGCTCCGCTTTTGCGGATAGAAGGCCGCTTCTGCGTCTTCCCTGGCTTAGCCCCCTTTTCGCTTCTGCGCTGCCCCTTCTGCAGATGCAGTTCCGCTTCTGCAGAATTTAGACCGCATCTGCGGTCCTCAAGCTTTGGACCGAAAACCGCATCTGTGGCTCCCCGCTCGCTTCTGCGGTGCCGCTTCTGCGGTCAACCAACCGCAGAAGCGAAAATACCAGCAACCAGATACCTTCAGCTCACTTCCAAATTCCAATTTCGATCCGTTAACTACCCGGAATCCACCCGAGGCCCCCGGGACCTCAACCAAACCTACCAACCAATCCCAAAACACATTACGGACTTGCTCGAGGCCTCAAATCACATCAAACAACGCTAAAATCATCAATCGACCTCCAATCCAAGCTTAATGAACTTTGAACTTTTCAACTTCTATTTCCGATGCTTAAATGTCACGACCCGGATTTCCCACCATCGGGAGTCGTGATGGCGCCTACTAACGGAGCTAGGCCAGCCAAACTTTAAATATTTTTTGATAAATCTCAACAATATAAATAAACGGAAATCAATTAAACAAGTGCGGAAGACTTTAAACTTAATAAAAATGAAACCAAAAATGCGGAAGTTCGAAACATATGTCTACCCAGAACCTGGTGTCACTAGCTCACGAACTTCTAAGATTTACTAAATAAAACCGTCTGAAAGAAATCATAATAGTCTATTTCGATACAAGAGTTAACAAACTGAATAAAGGTGGAAGAGACTCCGGGCCTGCGGACGTCAGCAAGGCTACCTCAAGAGTCCCTGGACTGAAGGCCTGCTCCCGGTCTAGTACTACTGCGGTCCGAAAGCTGCGTCCTGATCTGTGCAAAATAAATGCACAGAGTGTAGCATCAGCACAACCGACCCCATGTGCTGGTAAGTGCCTAGCCTAACCCCGGCGAGGTAGTGACGACGCTAGACAGGACCTACCACAAATAACCTGTACAGATATATGTGCAATAACAGGAAATATGCCAATTTAAGCAGTAAAAAAAGGGAGGGACGTGCTGGGGGGGAATACTACAGTCAAAATATAGAAAATTATTTGTAAAGAAGCGAAACTGAACAATAACACTGATAAGGGAAACACAGGAAGTCTCTACATACGAACACAATACACACAGTCTATACTCCGTTGCGGCGTGCAACCCGATCCTCCACACATATCACCGTTGCGGTGTGCAACCCGATCCTCCGCAGATATCACCGTTGCGGCGTGCAACCTGATCCTTAATATTCATCAATAATCAATACCGTTGCGGCGTGCAACCCGATCCTCAATATTCATCAATAATCAATACCGTTGCGGCGCGCAACCTGATCCTCAATATTCATCAATAATCAATACTGTTGCGGCGCGCAACACGATCCTCAACATTTAATATCAAGAACTCGCCCAAACAACGACCGTGACTCAAGTGCGAGGGGAGTAACAACAATCAATAGAAAGTCCCGGCAAGGGAATACAATTATCAATTCAAACATCACGGCAAGGGAGAATACAATAATTACTTACGTCCCGGCAAGGGACCAATCGCTACACATTTCACTTTTTATCACCTATTTTCTGGATAACAATTTCTAGTCCGAGCCCAAATGCTCCAATAAGCCAAACCAATCACAATACATGATACTCTTCAACCCAAGCAATACAGATGTATCATTAAATCCGAATCCTACACATATAAGACCCACGGTCATGCTAGACTTCGGTGCATAGATAACCGTCACCATGCCAATACACCGTACTCCAGATTTAGCAAATAGCAAATAACATCCTAATCCTAACCCCTCAAGCCAAAGTTAGAACAAACACTTACCTCGGTCCGAAAATCGCAATCAAGGCTCTAAAACCGCTTTTCCTTTAGAATCCAACTCCGAAACAATGATATATAGATACAATTCGATTCAATAGTATCAATAAGAGCTCAAAAACATAATCCCATAGTCTAGGAATGAAATTCCCATCATTCTTCCAAAAATAGAAAAATCTAACACCGGGCCCACATGGTCCAAACTCGAGGCTCGGACCAAATTCCAATCACCCATAACCCCACGAGTTCAATTATGTAATTGTTTTAAGATTCGACCCTAAATTGAGGTTGAATCGCCCAAAATTCCAAACCCTAGTTCTACCCAAAACCCCCATTTCTACCTTGAATTTCATGATTTAGGGCTAGGAATTTGATAGATGATGATAGGAAACGAAGAAGATGAGTTAAATAATACTTACCTAAGGAACTTTAATGAAGGTTAGCTCTGAAATTCGCTTAGGTGATGTGGAGAAGACAAGGTTTGAGACAAATGGGAATAATCCCGTAATAGCTACTGTTTTGAACTTAAAAATTCGCTGGGCAAAATTATTCATCGCGTTCGCGACATCCCTGTTGCGTTCGCGATGAAGGAAGACAGGCAAGCATCGCGTTCGCGTGAAAGGGGGCACGAACGCGTAGAAGAAATTGCTGGGGGGACAGGGACTGTTATACGCGAACGCGACAAGAGGATCGCAAACGCAATGAGAGGGATGGCATAACAGTGCGAACGCGGTGGGCTTTCCGCGAACGCGAAGAAGGATGGGGCACTGGTCATCGCGAACGCGGGACAAGGTCGCGTTCGCGTAGAACAAATGACATGTGCAAGAATTGCAGAAAATTTGCTATGATTTTTAGGTGTAAAACTCCCCGAACCACCTCCGAATCACTCCCGAGCCCTCGGGGCTCCCAACCAAACACACACACTAACTCAATATCATCCTACGAACTTGCTCGAGCGATCATATCGCCAAAATAACATCAAAATCAAATCAAACCCCAAAACTCATAATTTTCATTTCAAAGTTCATAACTTCCAACTTTAGCTATTTAGGTCCGAAACACGTCAAACGACGTCCAATATCGACCAAATTTAATAGAAAGCGCTTAACGCTTATTTAAGACCTGTACCGGGTGTCGGAACCAAAATACGAGCCCGGTACCTATATTTTCTAACTCATTTTCATTTCCATTTTTCCTTGTTAATTTCAGAAAACAATTTAACAGAAAAATTCTTTTAC
>MU700852.1:2592-29643 GCA_026770625.1 Nicotiana glauca | reverse complement strand
TGGGGTCGTGACAAGTTGGTATCAGAGCCTAGGTTACTTGGTCTTGCGAGTCATGAGCCGGTTTAGTAGAGTCTCACGGATCGGTACGTAGACGTCTGTACCCTATCTTCGGGAGGCTGCAGAACCTTTAGGAAAACTTCACATTCTTGGAATTCTTATCGTGCGACTTTGTTGATCCGAGGACTAAATTTTGTTATTCTATTCTCTCGTAGCTGGCGATAACACGCGCTACCGGAGGAGATGGACGACCACCAGTACCACCCACTGCGGGCACCAGAGGCCGTGGACGCGGTCGTGGCCGTGGTCGAGGCAGAGCCACAGCGGTAGCACCTGTTCACCCACCAGTTGCCCCGGCTCAGGATCAGACTCCAGCTGGAGAGACTCCAGCTGTGCCTATTGTGATTCCGGGTCTTCAGGAGGCCCTAGCTCAGATTCTATCACTTTGCACTGGCATGGCTCAGGCTGTCTCAACTACTACTGCGGCAGCTACTTCACAGGCCGGGGGAGGTAATCAGACCCCCACTGCTCGCACACCTGAGCAGGGAGTGCAGGGTTTGCAGACACCAGAGGCACCACCAGTTCAGCAGGTTGCCCCAGTTCAGCCGGTTGCCCCGGTTCAGGATTTTGTGGTTCCAGCTATGCCAGACGATGAGCAGTGTCGTCTTGAGAGGTTCAGCAGTCTTTCACCTCCTACTTTCAATGGTGCTCAGGGCGAGGATTCCCAGGGTTTTCTCAAAAAGTTACGATGTATGCTTCGGACAGCGGGGATCTTAGAGTCGAGAGGGGTATCATTTACTACTTTTCAGTTTTTTGGAGAAGCCTTTACTTGGTGGGAGGCTTATGAGCGGCGTAGGCCGATGGGTGCAGCGCCTTTGTCATGGCAGGAGTTCTCCACTCTCTTCCTGCAGAAGTGGGTACCGCGGTCTCAGAAGGAGGAGCTGCGTAGGCAGTTTGAGTACCTTCGTCAGGGAGATATGACTGTGACATAGTATGAGGTGAGATTTTCGTAGTTGGCTCAATATGCTCTGTGGATGGTCCCGACTGATTCGGAGAGTATTCAGAGGTTTGTGGATGGACTCACATATCACATCCGTATTCTGATGACCCGAGAGAGGGTTCTGAGCCATACCTTTGAGGATGCAGTGGATATTACTCGTGATATTGAGACGGCTCGCCATCAGGAGAGAGACGAGAGGGAGGCCATGAGGCCTTGAGGATCAGGTAGCTTCAGTGGTGTTCGGTCTAGGGGACAGGGTCAGCAGAGCAGAGGTCGTTCTTTCAGGCCTCATCAGTCGGCTCGTCCCGAGTATCGTGAGGCATTTTCAGGTTGTGGTCATCAAGGGTTCCAGTAGGTCCAGTCTTCACATAGTGTCCTTCCAGCTCAGAATTCATCATATTCCCCTTCAGCTCAGGGTTCTTTTGTGCATAGCGCATCAGCTGGTCATTCTGGTGCGAGGGGTTCCCTTCAGTCCCCTTCTCCAGCACCTGGTAGTTGCTGCGAGAGGCGAGTTTGGTCACATGAAGAGGCATTGTCCTCGACTTTGCGGTAGTCAGTCTCATCAGAGGGATCAGCCCTCATCTTCTGCTCTTGTTTCATCAGCACCCACTCAGTCAGCTAGGGGTGGAGGCCAGGTAGCCAGAGGTCATCCTAGGGGTGGGGGCCAAACTGGCAGTGGTCAGGCTCGATTCTATGCTCTTCCAGACATGAGGGACACCATTGCTTCAGATGCTGTTATCACAGGTATTATTTTAGTCTGCCACAGAGATGCCTCTATCTTGTTTGATCCCGGTTCTACCTATTCTTATGTGTCATCATATTTGGCTCATTATTTGGGTACAACCTGAGGGTGTCTTGCTTTACGTGTGCACGTATCTACCCGGGTGGGTGATACTGTTGTTGTCGACCATGTGTATCAGTCCTGTCTTGTTACTATCGGGGGTCTTGAAACCCGAGTTGATTTATTGCTTTTGAGCATGGTAGACTTTGATGTTATTCTGGGCATGGACTGGTTATCTCCGTGTCATGCTATTCTGGACTATCATGCAAAGACATTCACTTTGGCTATGCTGGGTGTTCCGAGGATCGAGTGGCGTGGTATGACTGATTATGTCCCTAGCAGGGTTATATCTTTCTTGAAGGCCCAGCGCATGGTTGGGAAGGGTTGTCTATCATATTTGTCCTTCGTGCGTGATGTTGAAGCTGAGACTCCCAGTATAGATACTGTTCCCGTTGTGAGGGATTTCCCTGATGTATTTCCTGTAGACTTGCCGGGTATGCCCCCGGACAGGGACATTGATTTTGGTATTGACCTGGTGCTGGGCACCAAGCCTATTTCCATTCTGCCGTATCGTATGGCACCAGCTGAGTTAAAAGAATTGAAGGATCAGCTTCAGGAGCTCCTAGAAAAGGGGTTTATTTGGCCGAGTGTGTCACCGTAGGGTGCACCTGTGTTATTTGTGAAGAAGAAAGATGGCACAATGAGAATGTGCATTGATTACAGGCAGTTGAACAAAGTAACAATGAAGAACAAGTATCCTCTGCCTCGCATCGATGATTTGTTTGATCAGCTCCAGGGAGCGAGGGTATTCTCGAAGATTTATCTTCGTTCAGTATATCACCAGTTGAAGATCAAAGAGTCGGATATTCTTAAGACTGCCTTCAGGACTAGGTATGGTCACTATGAATTTCTAGTTATGTCTTTCGGGCTGACTAATGCCCCAGCCGCGTTCATGCATTTGATGAATAGCGTGTTTCGGCTGTATCTGGATTCATTTGTGATTATGTTTATTGATGACATCCTGGTGTACTCACGTATCTAGGAGGAGCATGCTCAGCATTTTAGAGTAGTATTACAGAGATTGAGGGAGGAGAAACTTTATGCAAAGTTCTCCAAGTGTGAGCTCTGGCTTGGGTCCGTGGCTTTTCTGGGGCACGTGGTGTCTAGGGATGGTATTCAAGTTGAACCAAAGAGGATAGAGGCGGTGAAGAGTTGGCCTAGACCATCCTCGTCCATAGATATTCATAGATTTCTCGGTTTGGCGGGTTATTATCATCGGTTCGTTCAGGGTTTCTCATCTATTGCCTCGCCCTTGACCAAGTTGACGCAGAAGGGTGCGCCGTTTGTATGGTCGGATAAGTGCGAGAAGAGCTTTCAGAAGCTCAAGATAGCTTTGACCACAGATCCAGTGTTAGTCTTGCCGTCAGCTTTAGGTTCTTACACCGTTTATTGTAATGTTTCAAGAGTCGGGATTGGCTGTGTATTGATGCAGCAGGGTACAGTGATTGCTTATGTTTCTCGGCAGTTGAAGCCCTATGAGAAGAACTACCTTGTTCATGACCGAGAGTTGGCTGCCATAGTTCATGCCTTAAAGATTTGGAGGCACTATTTATATGGAGTATCTTGCAAGGTATTCACTGATCATCGTAGTCTTCAACATTTATTTAAACCGAAGGATCTCAATTTGAGGCAGCGGAGGTGGCTTGAGTTGCTTAAGGACTATGATATTACCATTTTGTATCATCCGGGAAAGGCCAATGTGGTGGCCGATGCTTTGAGCCGAAAGGCGGTGAGTATGGGTAGCTTGGTGTACATTCCAGTTGGAGAGAGGCCCTTTGCAGTTGATGTTCAGGCTTTGGCCAATCGGTTGGTTCGGTTAGATATTTCATAGCCTAGTCGGGTATTGGCTTGCGTGGTTTCTCGCTCTTCCTTATATGATCGCATCAGAGAGCGCCAGTATGATGATCTGCATTTGCTTTTCCTCAAGGACAGAGTTCAACACGGAGATGCTACAGATGTGACTATAGGTGATGATGGTGTGTTGAGGGTGCATGGCCGAATTTGTGTGCCCAATGTGGATGGTCTTAGAGATTTGATACTTGAGGAGGCCCACAACTCGCGGTATTCCATCCATCCAGGGGCTGCGAAGATGTACCAGGACTTGAGACAACATTACTGGTGGAGGAGAATGAAGAAAGACATTGTGGGATTTGTGGCTCGGTGTCTCAACTGTCAGCAGGTGAAATATGAGCATCAGAGACCGGGTGGTTTGCTTCAGCAGATGGTTATTCCTGAGTGGAAATGGGAGAGAGATACTATGGATTTCGTGAGTGGTCTTCCTCGGACTTTGAAGAAGTTTGATTCGATTTGGGTCATTGTGGATTGGCTGACCAAGTCCGCGCATTTCATTCTAGTGTGTACAGAGCGACCTGCAGGGATCTTTATTCGGGAGATCATTCGGTTGCATGGTGTTCCAGTTTCTATTATATTGGACAGAGGTACTCAATTCACTTTCCAGTTTTGGAGGACTTTTCATCACGAGTTGGATAATCAGGTGGAGCTGAGTTCAGCATTTCATCCTCAGACAGACGGACAGTCTGAGCGTACCATTCAGATATTATAGGATATGTTGCGTGCATGTGTGATTGATTTCGGAGGTTCTAGGGATGAGTTTCTACCTCTTGCGGAGTTTGCCTACAACAACAGCTATCAATCTAGTATTCAAATGGCACCATATGAGGCCTTGTATGATAGGCGGTGTAGATCTCCAGTCGGTTGGTTCGAGCCCGGCGAGGCTAGGTTATTGGGGACAAATTTGGTCCAGGATGCCTTAGAGAAGGTGAAGGTGATTCATGAGAGACTTCGTACAGCTCAGTCGCGTTAGAAGATTTATGTGGACCGGAAGGTCCGAGATGTATTTTATATGGTGGGTGAGAAGGTCTTGCTGAAGGTTCCGCCTATGAAGGGCGTCATGCGGTTCGGGAAGAAAGGGAAGCTGAGTCCGAGGTTCATCAGGTTCGGGTTCGGAAAGGGAAGCTAAACCCTAAACCCTAGGAGGATTGGGTCGTCAGGTTCGAAAATTGAGGTCAAAAGATATAGCTTCGGTGAAGGTGCAGTGGAGAGGTCGGCCCGTGGAGGAAGCTACCTGGGAGACCGAGCAGGAGATGCGGAGCAGATACCCTCATCTATTTGAGACTTTAGGTATGTTTCTAGACCCGCTCGAGGACGAGCGTTTGTTTTAGTTGGGGAGGATGTGAAAACCCGACCCGTCGTCTCATGTATTTCCATCCCGTTTTCCCTATTTCATGCTTCTACATGTTTCATTATATGTGTTTGGTGAATTTGAAGTAATTCGGATAGAGTTTGGTTGGAAATGAGACAATTAGTCTCTTTAGGGAAAGTTTGGTTTGGAATAGTAAACCGGATATTGACTTGTGGGTTAGAGGGCTTGGAATGGATTTCCGATGATTCGGTTAGTTTCGGGGGATGATTTAAGGCTTAGGAGAGCAATCGGAAGTGAATTTGGAGGCTCGGTGTAGAAGTTAGCCTATTTTGGTGAAGTTAGGATTTTGGCGAAATCCGGTTGGTATGCGAGATTTTGAACCGAGAGTCGGAATGGAATTCTGAGAGTTGCAGTAGCTTTGCTAGGTGATTTTGGATGTGTGTGCAAAATTTCAGTTGATTCGGAGGTGTTTAGGTCGGGTTTTTTATCGAATGCGAGTTTCAGAAGTTTTAGTTTAACTTAGGCTTGAATCCGTTGTGATTTGATGATTTTTGTGTTGTTGGATATGTTTTTAGGATTGGAACAAGTTTGGATAAGGTTTTAGGACATGTTGGTGCTTTTGGTTGAGGTCTCGGGGGCCTCGGGGTAATTTTGGGTGGTTAAACGGACGAAATTTGGCCTTAAAAGATAGCAAATTTTCAGCTGTTGGTATTGCAGAGGAATGCTCTTCGCGTTAGCGTGGGTTATGTCGCGAACGTGTAGAGTAAATGTGAGAGCAAGCAAAATTGGCCTTCGCGTTCACATTTAACGGCTCGCGTTCGTGGAAGGTCGCATGGCGGTGCTTCGCGTTCGCGTAGGTAGAGATGCGTTCGCGTAGGGTCTGGGGCCTGGAGCTTCGCGTTCGTGGTTGTGCAGGCGCGTTCGCGAAGAGGAAATTTTGGTCGAGTGGAATTTTGTCATCGCGAACGCGAAAGGACCCTCGCGTTCGCACAGAAGGAATTACATCTGGACAGAAGGCTTTTTAATGAAATTTCATCAGCGAGCCTATTCATTTTTCCTCCATTTTTGAACACCTTGGGAGCTTTTTGGTAGAGATTGAATGGAGTTTCAACAAGAATTGATTGGAGGTGAGTCTCGTGACCTAGAAACATCATTTTGTTTTTTGAAGAATCAACTTTAAATTCTTGGAAATTTGGGTAAAAATTTGAAGAACTAGGGCTTGGCTTTTGAAATGAAAATTTGGGATTTGATGGACCATTTGAGCTCCGATTTTGATGAATTTTATATGTATAGACTCGTGGAGAGATGAGGAACATTTTGGTGTAAAATTTTCTGGATTTCAAGAAGTGGGACCGGGGCTCGGGTTTTGTTAATATTGCTATTTTCGATACTTTTCGAGTCTTTTCGATTGGGTTATATTCCCTTAGCCTATTGTAATGTATTCGTTGTGGTTTTGGCCAGATTCAACGCGCGAGGAGGTTGATTTGAGAGGAAAGGGCATTACGGGCTAGTCTTCGGCCGGCTAGAGGTGAGTAATGCTTGTAAATGTTGTGTTGAGGGTTTGAAACCCCGGACTTTCACATCGTAACGCTATATTAAGGCATGACACGCATTCCATGACGAGTGCGGGGTCGGTTTCTATTGGGGGATTGTGACTTGGTCCATCCCGTGTGATATTTCTACTAGATTGGTGACTTATGCACATACCTTATTGATATTCATTGGGCTTGTTACCATGTTTGGGGCCTTGTGCCAACTTGTAGAATCCTTCGGGGATCGGAATTTCTGTTCATGCATGCATTTGCATATCATTTGGCCTCAGTCCAAAGTTTTTATACTATTTTGCAAACTCAACCACATTTCTAAGTTTTGAAAACTCAAATGACTTCTTAAATGATATTTCGGGCTGAGGATTACTGTTTCATAATGTTTTCTGGACTGAGCATGGATCGGGCTGCGCGCCGCAGCAGTAACTTGAAGCAGTGGTAACAATGACACTGTAGGATATGACTTGAAACAGTGGTAACAATGGCACTGTATGATGTAAATTGGTCACGTAACATTGGCTGACCGGTCAGGTAACATTGACTGACCATTATATTACGCTTGGGCTGTAGGAGCCCCTCCGGAGTCTGTACACACCCCTAGTGAGCGTCGTCGACGATAAATCATATGCATGGTTGGCTCGGGCTGCACGCCGCAGCGGGTACTGGATTGTACCGTCATATGCATTGCATTTCATTCATATATTTGCACATTTATTTGTTGTTCAGTTGTAAGAATCACATATTACTGTATCATTGGATTTATAGCTTACCTTGTGTATTTTCTGTGTTTTCTTATCTTCGGACTGTATTTATTTGTATTACTCACTGAGTTGGATTACTCACTTTACTCCCTGCACCTTGTGTTTAGATCCAGAGCAGTCACAGGCTGAGTAGATCCAGCAGTTCAGCAGATACAGCTTTCCGGGGGTGTCAAGGTAGCTGCACGACGTTCGCAGCCATTGACTTTCTCCCGTCCATCCCTATCTCTTATTTTACGCACTTTCATCTTAGACAGACTTTGTATTGGTACGACATTATGTATTCTAGAGGCTCAGATTCGTGACACCGGGTCCTAGTGGGATTATTTCATGTATTTTGTTATTTCCGCACTTTTCAATAAATTCAGATACATATTATATTGTGTTATCGCTGCTGAAATCTATCTAAGTTGTGGGAATTGTGGTAACAAGGTCGGGCTTGCCTAGTAGTGTGCTGGGAGCCATCACGATCGGGTTGGGGTCGTAACATGGATGCTACATGAACGTTGTGGTTTGAAGCTTGAATTGTTCTTATTATTTTATCATATTGGTTTATTTATTCAATCTTGAGCTTAATTATTTCATTTCTTGATCACCCATTAAATACTATCTACGAATCTAGGGTTGAACTCGGGAGAGGGAATTCTAAATTGCATATAAGATTGAATAGAGCAAGATCTTAACTCTTAGGGGGAGCAGATTTGCAGTTAGGATAGGAATATACCTAATCGCCTTCCTTGGTTATTATACGGAAATTATAAATGCGTTCTTGTTAATCCTAATTCCATAGGAATATAAGCGTTAGGTTAGCTTGAATAGGCGAGTTGTACTTCGGGAGAAGGCTACGAGCAATATTAACCCCGTTAATCAATAAACTAGATAAATTAATTAGGTAATTTAGGTAGAAAATTCAACGGGATTGTTAGCTAACCCCTAGGTCTAGAATATTCACTCACATTGAATTCGTATCTAAGTTCGCCAATTTGTTTCCTTTGTTTCATAGTTTACTACTCTAGATTAATTTTAGTTAAATATTCATACTTTAAAAAATCGCTTGAATAGATTAATTGTTTGGCTTAATTTAGTTGATAGTTAATCACAAGTCCCTGTGGGTACGATACCTGGACTTACAATCCTACATTACTTGTCGACCACGTATACTTGCGTGTGCGTTTGGGAGCAACAAAGCTCCCCAAAATTGCCCCAAGCCATGAAAAAAGAGAGAAATGAACTCAAATCACGATTTAAAACAACCTTGCAGCCTCCAGGTATTCCGCTTCTGCGGTGCATTTTTCGCTTCTATGGATACCTCTTCTGCGGTTGTTGGCCGCTTCTACAGCTTTGGGCAAGAGGGAGCTGGACCGCTTCTGCGGTCTGCGGGTCGCTTAAGCGGAACCGCTTCTGTGGTCCCTAGGCCGCTTCTATGGTTTCCTTGGGCCTGGACCCTTTACGCTTCTGCAAGATTTCGACCACATCAGCAATCCAAGAACCGCAGATGCGGTTATGACAGAAATAGCAACCTTTAGTCTTCCCGAATTCCATTTTTTGATCCGTTAACCACTCGGATTCCACCAGAGGACCCCGGGACCTCAACCAAAACTACCGACCAATCCCAAAACACATTACGGACTTGCTTAAGGCCTCAAATCGTATCAAGCAATGCTAAAACCATATATTACACCCCGATTCAAGCTTTATGAACTTTGAACTTTCCAACTTATACTTCCGATGTTTAGTCCTATCAAATCATGTCCGATTGACCTCAAATTCTGCACACAAGTCATATTTGACATTACGGACCTACTCCTACTTCCGAAATTGGATTCCGACCCCGATATCAAAAAGTCCACTTCCGGTCAAACTTCTCAAAAACCTTCAATTTTCTATCTTTAGCCAAATGGCTTCAAAATGACCTACGGACCTCCGAATTCACTTTCGATCGTGCTCCCAACTCTAGAATCACCATACGTAGCTACTCCCAGTCTCGGAATCCCAAACGGACATTGATAGAGCTGAAATACACTTCAAGCCAAACTTAAGAAATTTCTTCCAAAATGCTAACTTCCACAATAGGCGCCAAAACGCTCCCGGGTTATCCAAATCCCGAATCGGGCATACGCCCAAGTCTAAAATCATCATATGAACCTGCTGGAACCTTCAGATCCTGATTCCGAGGTTGTTCACTCAAAATTCCAATCTTAGCTATTTTCTCCAACTTAAAGCTTTTGAAATGAGAATTTTCATTTAAATTTAACTCCGATCTTCCCGAATTTCAATTCCGACCATGCGTACAAGTCGCAATACCTGAAATGAAATTGCTCATGGCCTCAGACTGCTGAACGACGTACTATGGCTCAAAAGGATCGGTTGGATCGTTACAATATGCATTGGACTTTTAGTTTATGTATTGGAATTTTCGTTTATAAATTGAAATTTTAGGATATAAATTGGAATTTTAGGATATAAATTGAACTTTTGTGGATATGAGTTGAACATTTAGGATATGAATTGAACATTTAGGATATGAATTAGACTTTTAGTTTAGGTATTGGAATTTTAATTTATAAATTAAAATTTTAGGATATGAGTTGAACCTTTAGGATATGAATTGAACATTTAGGATATGAATTGGACTTTTAGTTTATGTATTGGAATTTTAGTTTATAAATTAAAATTTTAGGATATGAATTGAACTTTTGTGGGCATGAGTTGAACCTTTAGGATATAAATTGAAAATTTTGGATTATGTATTGGAATTTTAGTTTATAAATTAAAGTTTTAGGATATGAATTGAACTTTTATGGATATGAGTTGAACCTTTAGGATATGAATTGAACTTTTAGGATATGAATTGAGCCTTTCGGATATGCATTGGACTTTTAGTTTATGTATTGGAATTTTAGTTTATAAATTAAAATTTTAGGATATGAATTGAACCTTTAAGATATGAATTGGACTTTTAGTTTATGTATTGGAATTTTAGTTTATAAATTAAAATTTTAGGATATGAATTGAGCTTTTGTGGATATGAGTTGAATCTTTAGGATATGAATTGAACCTTTAAGATATGAATTGGACTTTTAGTTTATGTATTGGAATTTTGGTTTATAAATTGAATTTTTAGGATATGAATTAAACGTTTGTGGGTATGAGTTGAACCTTTAGGATATGATATGAATTGAATTTTTTGTGTATGAATTAAACTTTTAGGATATGAATTGAACCTTTAGGATATGAATTGAATTTTTTTGTATGAATTGAACTTTTGTGGATATGAATTGGACTTTTGTGGATATGAATTGAAATTTAGGATTGCGGGAGGCTTTTGTAGAAGGGGTTGATGACTTTATTAGACAACACACATTGACTTTTATATAGTTTGAACTAGACAAATAGAATCAGTTTTCGAATGGGCTTGTAATAAGAGTTAACTTAGTTTGGTTAGCTTAATGTGGTAGTTCAATTGACTTTAAACTTTGTTGGTTTTAATGTTGGCTTTGATGTTGTTTTTGTGTTGTTGTTGTTGTTGTTGTTGTGTTGTTGTTGGTATTGTTGTTGGCATTGTTGTTGTTGTTGCTTGTAATAGGGATTTGGTATGACTGCCATGTGGTGTAGCTACCAAAACAGGCAGTTTCTGCCAAAATAATACCCAGAAAAGCGACCAACTTTGGTTTCTTTTTGGTCGCTTTTCTATTAAAAAAATAATTTTCTAGGCAATAGCGACCAAAGTTGGTCGCTTTTTACCCAGAATTCTGAAAAAGCGACCAACCTTGGTCGCTATTCCATTAAAAAAAATCTGGAAATATAGCGACCAACTTTGGTTGCTTATATTTAAACAACAACAACAACAACAATCTAGTATAATCCCACTTAGAGGGGTCTGGGGAGGGTAGTGTGTACACAGACCTTACCCCTACCCTAAGGTAGAGAGGTTGTTTCCAAATAGACCCCCGGCATCCTTCCCTCCAAGAACTTCCCACCTTGCTCTTGGGGAGACTCGAACTCACAACCTCTTGGTTGGAAGTGGGGGTTGCTTACCATCAGAGCAAACCCTCTTGCTTACCAAAGTTGGTCGCTTATTTAAAAAATAAATAAATAAATAAATAAATAAAAAAGCGACTAACCTTGGTCTCTATTTTCCGAATTTTAAAATATAATATTTGGATCAGAGACCAAAGTTGGCCGCTTTTTTATGATTAATAATAAATAAATAAATAAAGTATTTTACATTCAGATACCAACTTTGGTCGCCAAAATTATATTATTAAAATAATAAAGCGACCAAAGTTGGTCGCTATAGTCTTTACCTGGAATATTTGGTCCTTTTACCTTAGAGACTAAACTTGGTCGCTAATTAGCGACTAACTTTGGTCCCTAAAATAAAGGGACCGGCAATATTGCGACCAGGCATGTTTTGTCGCTTTTTGGTCGCTTTTAGGCCTATAAGTGACCAACTTTGGTCGCTTTTTCCGGTCGCTTTTTACCAGATTTCTATTAGTGTCTTATTGAATTTTGGGATGAACTACAATAAAATAGAACCCTCTATTTATAGGGATAGGTTGACTTAGCCACCAAGTAATAAACCCTAAGATCTCTCTAAATATAGACATTCACCATAAATAGAATTCTATTTATAACACTCCCCCTGAATGTCTATTCTACATATAATGTGCCTCGTTAAAACCTTAACTAAAAGAAAACCCAATGGGAAAAACTTTCTAGAAAAGGAAAAAGATTACACATGTTTAGAAATGCGCCTATTGGTTGCCTCATTAAAAACCTTGCAAGGAAAATCCAGTAGGACAAAACCTTGTAAGGGAAAAAGAGTGCAACGCGCATTTCTCGCTATCATATTATCATGCTTATAATTATAGCAAGATACATATATGCACAAATTGCACCGAGGATGTGGTACTTCAAGATCAAGAATTGTATATGCTTTAAGCAACTTAAATTCTACATGGATTCTCATATAAGTTAAATCATATAAGCCATATAATAGACTTTAGATGCATATCAAGTTTTCATGTCATGCTAGACATATAAGATATTGAACACTGATTGCACATACCATTGACTTTATACTTTCAAGTGTTTGAACTGCAGGTCCAAAACAAAATGTCTTTCATATGAAACCAATTCTATTTGAATTGTGTCTCTTTCATTTTGCCAATATTTTTGTGTCTGTAAGCTACAGGCTTAAGATCCTCATCTATACTTAGCGCTATCATAGATGTAGTCGACAAACATTTTATATCAGTTTCAATATATTTTCATAATGACATAACATAGAGATCTCTTCATTCATATATTCAAGTACCTGAATTTCTCCTGAAATTTTATGAAGTGTTATGTCATTTGATCTTTTAGATCACTTGCCTCATTTATTATGATCATTTGCTCATCTTCTTTATCAAGAAGTTTATTTGAAACCGATTTATCTATAAGCTTTAAGCGTGCCATAGACTTTGTCCTTCTAGGACTTATTCTAATATGAGCATTTGCAGTAAGAATATAGTTACTTTCTTTGGGTCAGCAAATGCGTACGACATATGCTTTGCAATATACTGCAAATGAATGATCTTTTATGAACTTCAAGTTCATATTATCGTATTCGAGGATCTAGATATACAAATGATAATTCATTCCACGTAACTTTTTCTCAACTGTTTATCATGTCTCCCCCTCATGTTAGAAAATTAACTTGCTTCCTCAATTTTGAAAATCTATCTTTGTGCGATATGGTGTTAATCAAAATATACACCACACATCAATAATAATAAGATGGAATTATTTGGTTCTTGACCATGAACCACTTGTGAGGGGAGAAAATAATATACTTTCGTATATAACCTATATCAAACTGATATACAAAACTTTGTTCTCATAAGCAATTGTTTAGCTATCAAGTGGAGACACTCAATAAATCATTTTGCTAAACCAGTTGTGATGTAAACCAACTTATCAAGATGAACTTCTAGAATAAAAAATCAGGAATATGCTCTAAATTAAATTATTGAGAAAGTTACCTCGCAAACACCATGTTGCGGGTTAATAATAATCGCACATATAAACATCTCATAGATGCATCTTATGCGGTATACATGGCAGGTGAATGGGCCCATATTCACCTTTGATATTTTCAGCATTCATAGGATTCAATCCCAATTTTAATTGGTCTATTAATTAATGAGAACAAGCAATGTAAGAGAATTCGTAAAGAACTTTTTAGTTCTTTAATATTTACCCATTTGAATTCTCTTTTATTTTGCACATCATACATGAATTAACATGGCTAAATCAATTATCTCACTGGATAAATTATCAATATTAATAAATTTTAGGTTTACACCATGATGTGTGCAATTATGAATAAACTCCAAGTTTATTATGATATGAGTTTTTATATCAATAAATATCCACTTCATTGTGGTACTCTATTATTTATGTAGTACAAATTGGAGAATAAAGAGGGTAGCTTTTCACATACATATTACCCCGCAACAAGTTGTAGTAATAGAAGATATTAAATCTTTCCTTTATTTATAGTCTCAATATAATCAACTGCTTTCACGTATACTTTGGAAACTGAATAAGTTTCTTTGAGACTTACTACAATACAATACATTATTGGTAATTAATTGTGTTTCTTCAACATAGTATAATTGGCTTTTGCGGAGTTCTCAATTAATTTTGTAGTACCACATATTCATCAACACCCATATGGTGAATATCTCTTTTAAAGAGAAAGTTATACCATTATGGTTATGGTCAAAATTATATGCAAGATCTGTTTCTTGCACTACCGTTGACTTTTGATAATCACAATGCCAAAATATTTTGGCGAACAATAGGTACGTGACCAATGACCATTCTTGTGTGACGACCCGGCCCGTCGTCACGTGATTTACCGCCATGTTTCCCCTATATTATGTTGCTCTATGTTTCAAAATCAGTATTTGAATTGATCGGGTAGAATTGGATTGGTTGTAGTTGGAAATGCCTTGACTATATAGTTAGAGGGATCGGATGTGAATTCCGGTGATTCGGTTAGCTTCGGGGGATGATTTGTGACTTAGGAGTGCGATCGGAATTGAATTTGGAGGTCCGGTGTAGAATTAGGCTTGAATTGGCGAAGTTTGAATTTTGGCGAATTTCTGTTGATAGGTGAGATTTTGATCTGGGGGTCGGAATGAAATTTCGAGAGTTGCCGTAGCTCCGTTAGGTAATTTTGGATATGTGTGCAAAATTTCAGGTCATTCGGACGTCGTTTGGTCGGGTTTTTGATCGAATGTGAGTCTCGGAAGAATTTGATAAACTTAGGCTTTGATTTGAGGAAATTTGATGATTTGATGTTTACTATAGTGTTTTGACAGTTCGAGCAAGTTTGAGTAAGGTATTGGGTCACATCTGTGTTTTTGGTTGAGGTCCCGAGGGCCTCGGGGTGAATTTAGGTGGTTAAACGAGAGTTTTGAGGTGTGTTGCAGGTCAGATTTTTTTGGTTTCTGGTATTTCCGCATCTGCGGAAATAGGGACCGCAGAAGCGGTTCCGCAGATGCGGCTGGAAGGTCGCAGAAACGGTCCACGAAGGGCTTGGCAATTTTCGCAGAAGCGGAAGGCAGTCCACAAAAGCGGACATTGCAGGAGTGGGTTGTGACCGCAGAAGCGGTCCTGAGGATTTTAAATTACACCGCAGAAGTGGTCCTTTTGCGCAGAAGAGGGAGCCGCAGGTGCGGTATCCCAACCGCAGAAGCAAAACCTGGCTGGGGTTTAAGTGAACAGTGTCTTCACGATTTTGAAAAAGAAGAAAACATTTGGGACATAGGACTAAGGAAATTTTGGGCGATTTTT
Source organism: Nicotiana glauca (assembly GCA_026770625.1). Classification (NCBI taxonomy): domain Eukaryota; kingdom Viridiplantae; phylum Streptophyta; class Magnoliopsida; order Solanales; family Solanaceae; genus Nicotiana; species Nicotiana glauca. Next base: position 14,486 of record MU700852.1, on the reverse strand, counting down.
GAAGAGGGTTTCGAGGGCTATCATCAGGTAAGGATTCTTGGACCTAGATTATGTTATTATTGTGCATAAACATGGATTAACACTGAAAAACCCAAAGAATTAAAGGTTAAAAATGGAGGTTAGGGCTTGGGTTTTTGAAATGAGAATTTGGGATTTGAGGGAGCATTTGGACTCCAATTTTGATGAATTTTATATGTACGGACTCGTGGAGAGACGAGGAATCCGGTGATGTGAATTTCTTAATTTTTTGAGAAGTCGGCCCAGGGCTCGGGTTTTGCCAACTTCGTAATTTTTGGTGTTTTTCGAATTCTTTTGATTGAGTTATGTTTCTTTAGCCTATTATAATGTATTCGTTGTGGTTTTGGCGAGATTCGACGCACGAGGAGGTCGATTCGAGAGGAAAAGTCTTAGCGGACTAGTCTTGTGGCTGGTTTGAGGTGAGTAATAGATGTAAATGATGACCTGAGGGTTTGAAACCCCGGTATATCATACTGTGACGCTATATTGAGGTGAGACACGTACTCTACGGTGAGTGCGGGGTCGTTTGTGGTCGGGGACTATGGCTTAGTCCGTCCGAGTGATGCTCATACTGCGTTATTGATTTGAAATTGATTGGTAAGCATCCTACCTGGATTGCTATGAGCATATTTGGGCTGTGTGTCGATTATTTGGATCCCTTATGGATTATTATGATTGTTTCCATGATGCTTAGCATGTTTTCATGATATCAGTCCTATGTTAAACATTGTCTCGAAATGATAGTAAATTTCTAAAGTTTTAAACACTTAATCTATAATTCCTAATAATTGGAACTGAAAATGATAAACTTGACTGTGCATGTGTGGCTTACATGCATATATCTGGACTGAGTGTGGATCGGGTTGCACGCCATAGTGAATGCTACGATGATATTGCACTTGGGCTGTAGGAGCCCCTCCGGAGTCTGAACCCCCACAGTGAGCGCGGATACCCAAATGGATCGGGCTGCGCGCCGCAGCGGTCATGTGCATTGCATTGCATTCATCCATCGATATCTATCTGTTTTACCTGTCATTGCCTGATGTTGTTCCACCGTTAAATGTGTAGAATTATTGGTTATAGCTTTGCATTGTTATATTTCAGGATTTCATACTGTCAGCCATTATATATATCTATTACCACTGAGTTGGAAGTACTCACTTTACTCTATGCACCATGTGTGCAGATTCAGGTGCCCCGGGAGCATAGTCGAGCTATTTGCTGATTTCAGAGTTTTTCAGGAGTTGTCGAGGTAGCTGTCTGACGTCCGCAGGACCCGACTCCTCCCCTATCCCTTTTATCTTTCCGCATTTTAGAACATCAGTATTACCAAGGATTTATTACTCTGTGATATTAGAGGCTCTAGACTCATGACCCTAGGTCTCTGGGAGATGTTGGTTATGTCAGTGATTCATACTGTCTCTATCTAAATTATTGGTTAATAGACTTGTTGAACTGTTAATTTAATGCTATAAATTTGTAATGGGATGTGTGATTGGGTTGTGAGTGTTAATTGGTCGGGCTTGCCTAGCAATTGTGTTGGGCGCCATCACGACCGGGATTGGGGTCGTGACATCATGCCATAATAATAATATTATTTTCTTATATCATTCCAAACCTTCTTTTAGCGGTGAGTGTGGTATATTCACTACCACTCACATTCACATCATGAATGGACCATAATCATCTATATGTGCTTTACAAAATCTCATGTCAAATCGATGACAAATATTTTTCACAGAGTGAAAGATTATTTTGAGAATCCTTATTGTTCTCATTACCACAAATGATGACGATTATAATTTCGTCTATTGCCACGTCCACATCCATTGATACCTTCACGATAATAATTGTGTCTTCTTTCAGACTTATAACATACTGGTATCACATTCTCTTAAAGGAATGAGAATGGGGCAAATTCAATGGGACGGATTTTCAATAGTTTGCCCACAATCATACATGAATTTGATCATGGCAAGGCATAGAAATTTTATCACTCCAGGTGATTGTAATTTCTTACAAATTTCGTTAGAGTTATAATCAAACTTTGTTGTCTTTTCTTATATATAAAATTAAATTATAAAATGCCAAAAATTTAAAAGAGAAAAATAAGATAAAATACTTTAAGAATTTACTCCCAAAGCTTGGAAATCCCTTGTCTTTTCACTTTTGCAGGTGGAAAACGTGCATATCTACTGCCTTTAATATATCTCATTGTGGAGGCTCATCAATGGACAACGTGGTAGAATTTTAAAGGAAGACAGTGGCCAGCTTCCTCTATTCATACCGTGGTAATATATCTACCACTACATTTTTACTAACAAAAGGGTCAACTTTTTTACTTAAGAGAAAAAGTCTATTCTTTTACTTGTACACTTGCACTTAAACTTGCTCCTATAAGTAATTACTTTAGTTGACTTTTATAATATTATAATATTTACACAATTGTGATAGTATGTAACTTAAACATTTCTCAAAAAGTAATAACATGCTTTCTTTTCTTTTCTTTTTCCCTGACAAATGGGTTCTTTATTGCTAACTTTAAATATCTCAAGTCGAGACAAACTTGTCAAAGGAATGAAAGGAATGTGTCGCCTTATGGCGTAACTTTATTTAAAGAAAAAAAAAAAAGGCAAACTTGTTAAAGAAATGAAAGGAATGCACCACCTTATGGCGTAATTTTTTTTTTTTTTTTTAAAGACAAACTTGTAAAACTTGACCTAAGGAATCTTCAAGTCTGGAAGGTAAACTGAATGTCACTTCTAACTCCACATTTCACACAATAATTTTCTCATCTTGCGTCGTTTAAAACGTTTTTTGTATTCTAAGTTGTGTTTTCAAATTAAGGACTCCAATTCTATTTTTGTTCGGCAAAGGGCCAAATATACTTTTCTACTTTCAAATATTGTTTACATGTATCCTTGGTTATTCTATTGGGTTATTCATACCCATACCGTCATACTTTGAAACAAAAATACCCTTATTGGATGGAGTGCCACGTGGCAGCACCAGATTAAAATAATCCTTTTTTTTACCCCACCCGTTTTACAAAAAAACCACAACCCGAACCATATTTTTAATTTTCAATTTTTTAAAAGAATTTTCTTTTTGTAAACTTAAAAAAATAATTGAAAATATTTTTATTTTTTTAAACTGAGTAGATAATGAAAATAATTTGCAAATCAAATTGTAAAAACTGAACAAAATCGTTTTTTTAACAAAATATTTTTTTTTGGTAAAAATTGTAAAAATATATTTGTAAAAACTGAAAAAAATTGTAAAAACTGAATTCTTTTTTCCAGGCTTTAACAAAATATTTTTATTTTTTAAAAATAGAAAAAAGTATTTAAAAAAAAATATTTTCGTTTTAAAAAAATGTTTTTTTCATTTTTTCAGTTTTTTAAAGATTTTCTATTTGTAAAAACTGAAAAAACAAATTTGTATAAACTGATTTTTTTTAAAAACAGAAAAAAAATATTTTTCATTTTTTAACCAAATATTTTCGTTTTTTAAAAACTGAAAATATTATTTTCAACAAAATATTTTCGTTTTTGAAAAATATTTTTTTTTTTTCATTTTTTCAGTTTTTTAAAAGAATTTTGTTTTGTAAAAACTGAAAAATAAATTTGTAAAAAACAGACAAAAATTATTTTATGTTTTTTAACAATAAATTTTCGTTTTTTATAAACTAAATTAAAAAAAAAAACTGGAAAAAAATGAAAATAGGGGTCGGGTTGTGTGTTTTTTTTAAAAAGGGCCAGGTAAAAAAAGGAAATGAGTCATTTTAATTTGGCGTTGCCACGTGGCAAGCCATTCAAAATAGGAGTATTTTTGTTTCAAAGTATGACAGTAAGGGTATAAATAACCCAATAGTATGACGGTAGTAGTATAGATAGCCCAATAGTATAACGAGGGATATAGGTAAACAATATTTAAAAGTAGATGGATATATTTAACTCTTTTCCGATTTTTGTTTCGCTCTTTTTCTCTTTCTATCTTTCTCTCTATTACTTATACATAATGACATTGCAAAAAGATTTTCGTGATGCACTATCATCAACAACAACTAACTCAGTATATTTTAATATAAGATGTCTCAGAGAGGCAGATTAAGAAATTTAAGTTTATGATTTCCTGTGATGGTAAGCAACACCCACTTTCAACCGAGAGGTTGTGAGTTCGAGTCTCCCCAAGAGCAAGATGAGAAGTTCTTGGAGCGAAGGATGCTGGGGGTCTATTTGGAAACAACCTCTCTACCACATGGTAGGGGTAAGATATGCGTACATACTGCCCTCTCCAGACCCCATTAAGTGGGATTATACTGGGTTGTTGTTGTTGTTGTGTTATACGGCTATGCCGTAATTTAAAATAAATATGCAATAATAATTGAATTCACGGTTAGATATTTATAAATATTTAGTAGATTTCTTAATAGAAATTTAATATCTACGCAAAAGTTATTGGGTTCGCAGGACCCAGTAACAATACTCTAGATCCGCCACTGGGTCCGGGAAAAGTACTATGTGCGTAGACCAAAGTACCCCTGTGTAGTACAGGTAGAATAATTCCCATAGACATTTGGTTCAGAAAAGATGACAGGAAGAAAGAAGAAAAAGATGATAACGAAGAAGAATTAAGTAGAAAAAATACTCACGACGAAGGGTTTCTTTCACTTTGTACGAAAGTTAGATCCGAGAACATGATGAACATATGGTAATAGAACAACGTGACGTATATATTCAATCCAACTGTTACATTAAATTAATCAGTCATTAATTTTTACCTATATAAGCTCTTAGAAGTTAAGAAAGGTTTCCACAATTATTCTTGTATCTTCACCACCTCTATTATTCCGACAATATGATGCTGTCCCAAACCACGTCTTACAGAAACATTGTGTCCCTTTTTCCCACTATGCAGCAGACTAAGAAACTTCATAGTACTAGTATTAAAAAACAAAGTCATCCTGAAAGGAAGATTTCTACCTATAAACCTAACATTTGGAAATATGATCATCTACTTACTCTTACAAATGAATATTCTGTGAGTATTTAATTACTTCTATCTCAGTTAGTTTCATGTTCAAAAAGTTTTGTAACATTTGCTCCTGCAGGAAAAGAAGTACAAAGTTCAGGCAGAGAAGCTAAAAGAGGAAGTTAGTTGCACGTTTTCAAACACTAATAGTCCACTGGACATGCTAGAGCTTATAGACAGCATTGACAAACTTGGCCTCAGTTGTTACTTCGAGGTTGAAACCAAAGAAGCTTTAGAAAAGATAATAATGTCCGTGGAAAGCAGTGGTTATTATTCGAGCTCGGAGGAGGAGGATCTGTATGCCATTGCATTGTGCTTCAGGCTTCTCAGGGAACATGGCCACCATGCTTCACAAGGTTATCAATAAATTAATAATGTGTCTATCATCATCTAATTAACAGTGGTAAAGAATGGATTTAGACTATGTAGATAGGTGCGGCTCAATAGAATTAAAGGTCTCAGCCCAATACTAATAAAAAGCCTTAAATTTATTTAGTGAAAATCATATATTGTATTAATTAGGTAAAGGATTTAATTTCTAATTAATAAATAAATTAAACAGGCCGGATAAAGAGAAATAACTTATTTAGGAAAACATAGTTGAAATTGGAAGGTAAAATTGTTGGAACGGGAAAATTGAATCCATAATCTAAAGGAGGTAAATATGCTAATTAATGAAAGTGACGTAAATTTAATCTTTAATAACTGTAAATAAAAGATATATACATTATAACATATAAATAATTGTAAGTTTGACTTAGTTTTTGAGGCCTAAAAAGCAATATAATGTCTTTCTAATTTAATTTCATGTTGTTTTTATTGTTGTATACTAAAGATATGTTAAAGGACTTCTTCGATGGCAAAGGAAAGCTGAAAGTCTCAGATTTGAAAACATTGTTGGAGCTTTTGGAAGGGTCATATCTGAGCGTGGACGGTGAAAACTTACTAGACGACACACGATTGTTCACAACCAAAAACCTCAAGAGTCTTGTATCTAAATCAAACACATTTACTAATTATAAGGAATATAATTTGAGCAATAGCTTGAGTTGTCCATTGGCATGGAGAGTGAAATGGTATACCGTAAGAAGACACATCTCTGCTCAAGAACTAGAATGCAACAACACAAATCCAATGTTGGTGAAGTTGGCAAAACTTAACTTCAATATAATTCAAGCCATGCACCAAAAGGATCTCAAACACGTATTAAGGTACTTAAAATTAACATGTCAAATGAGAATCACTTTCTTCTTGTTTTTTTATATGAAAACAATTTCTAGTAAATTTAACAGATGGTGGAGGAATGTTTCCGTAGTTGAAGATTTGAGCTTTACAAGGGATCGGATAGTAGAAAGCTTCTTTTACGCTGTAGGAGTTGCCTCGGAGCCTCAACATGGAAGCATGAGAATATGGCTCACCAAAGTGATTGAGTTGGTGCTAATAATAGATGATGTTTATGATATCTATGGTTCATTAGCCCAAGTGCAGCAGTTCACTCGTGCCATAGAGACGTAAGTTCTAACAAACCCAACATTTGATACAAGTTAAAATTAAGTAACCATCATGTAATTTAAATACTACTACGTACATATGTAATAATCATGCATAAAAAGGAGATTTTTCACATTTAATTAGGTGGGATCCAAATGAATTAGAAGGGCTACCAGAATGTATACAGATCTGTTTCAGGTCTTTGCATGATACAGTAGAAGAGATATCTGTTGAAATTCAACAACAAAAGGGTGGCCTTTCAGCATTACCTTATCTGAAACAAGTGGTAAGTACTAAAGTAGTCTTCATATATAGCATACTCTCTCTCTCTCATATATATATATATATATATATGTATATATATATATATATATGTATATATATATATATTCGAAATAGTGCTTATATGCCAAGACTGAAGTGCCCGAAAGCCGAACTCCTTTTCTCCTATGCTAAATACTAATGGCATCAGTTATTTCAGGAGATAAATGATACTCTATTTAAATAAAACCCATCATCCAGATTTTCCCATAATGTAGCCGAAGCTAGAGCAACTTGGTTCCAACTAGATGTATTATCATGTTATTATTTAATTAAGTATATATTCCCTCCATCCCAAATTAGCTGTCACGTTTTGCTAAAGCCAAAATATATGAACTTTGATTAACTATTTAAAATAGATTTTTTCATTATATTGAAATGAGAAAACTTGTAACTTGCCGTATAGTTTTTGAATTTTAAAATTTTAACTTTAAATAACTATTAAGTTGGTCAAATTGATTTTTGAGAAGCGAAATATGATAACAATTTAGAATTGAGGGATTACTAATTATTAATCATCTATTCATTTTTTATGACAGGTAAAGACCTAAGATTAAGTCCGAGTAAGCCAATATATCTCACCTCAAAAATGAAGTTGTAACTGAAAGCGAAACGTACCATGTAGTCACATCTTTTCTATTGTTTTTGTCTAACATGTGTTCATGTTACATCTTTACATGCCTCTGTAATTTCCATACATGTTTTACGAAAGTTTTCTCTGATATTGTTTGAATAATATATTTCAGTGGGTCAACTTTTGCAAAGCCTTGCTGTTGGAAGCAACGTGGTATCACAAAGGCCATATACCAACACTTGGAGAGTACCTTGATAATGGGTGGATCTCATCTTCCGGCCCTTTACTTTCTTTACATGTCATTTTTGGTCTGACGAATAAAATAACAAAAGAAACCCTTCATTTATACGAAGATTGCCGTGAAATTATTTACCACACTTCGGTTGTAATTCGACTTTGCAATGACCAGGGTACCTCCGCGGTAAAACCTCAAGCTTTTACCTCTCTTTTTTTATGTGCTTTCCATTCTAATATTTTCCCCATTTGGCCCGTTCTTAATTTTCATAATATTTCTTTCACGTAGGCGGAGCTAGAGAGAGGTGATGTTGCTTCATCAATTTTATGTTACATGCAACAAGAAAATGTATCAGAGGATGTAGCCCGAGAGCATATCGAAAGCATAATTTTGGATTCGTGGAAAAGGATCAATTATCATTTTAATACTCTTTCAGCATTACATCGAAAACTCGTCAAGCATGTAGTAAATGAAGCACGAATGGCACATGTCATGTACCAATTTGGAGATGGATTTGGGGTTCAAGATGGTGAAACTCGAGATCAAGTCCTGTTTAACTTGATTCATCCTATTACATAATTTTGGTGATAATCTCGGCCTATCCACGTTCATCCTATTCATATTCATGGTGATCTGACATACTTGTAATTTGTCAAGAGAAGAATTACAAATAAAAATCAATTAACATTTCTTTAAGACATACGTGAAAACATATATTGACTTGATCAGTTGAAGAACTTTATCGGATGTCCCCGAAAGGACCTTCAGTTGAAGGAAGATGAAGAAATTGAGATCGGTAAAAATTAAGACGAATTCATATAAATAGCCGTCCACTCAATCGCTTAAACTAAAAATAATCGGAAGATCTATAGTATATGTATAATGCATATATAATATATACATAATCGTGTATAATCTATATATACTAAGTACGAAAAACAAACAATGAATCCGACCGACTATTTATGTAAAGTGTAGTCCAACCAAACCTTTTATATTGGCCAATATAACTAATAATTAAGATGGTCAATGGGCTGAGGATGTGATTAAATTTAGAGGCTGATCTTGCTTGTAATCTACGGTTTCAAGTGAAGACAATAGCTTTTGTGCTTAAGATCCTATATATTTATTAAAAAATTCATAAAAATATTTATAGATGTTTAATTATAAACTGAGGACATAACCCTTAATAGAAAGAAGTGAAGGTTACGTTAAGCGTTAAGGTTGAAGGTTATGAGATAGTTAAGTATTTTTCTACTACATGCTAGGTGTGAGGCTAGTCTGATAGTGTCTTGTGTTAGAGTACTGTGCTAGTGGTTCATATGTTGTGTTCATATTATTTTTCCCCTCCGTTTTCCTAGTACTTTGACATTGTTACCGGTTATTATTATTACTTTTTCCATCTATTTTTTTGGTTCTTAGGTTGGAGGTATTATCTTTCTGGCCTCTGTTGTTGTTACTGATATATTATCTTTTCGTCTTCTTGAGTTGTTGATCTATCAGAAACATCTCCTCTCCAGGATAGGGGTAAGGTATGAGTACACACTACCCTCCCCACTTGTGGGATTATATTGGGTTGTTGTTGTTGAAATTGTAGTTGAACATGCATTTTATTTGGAAAAGGTTAAAGTTTTATGAGTAGAAGAAAAAATTTCAAACCAACAACGGCTCTAAACCAGATTTAGGAAACTTAAAAAAAAGTTAACTCTTTTAAAAATTAATAATATTCCATGAACAAATAATTTTTTTAGAAAAACATAAAATAAAAAAAGTTGCCAAAATCTTTGGACAAACGGGAATTAAGGATTTTAGACCACTAATAAGAATTCATATAGACGTGACTACTTCAGGAGAACAGTCGAGGATACTTAGAAATATATCTTTGTGTGGCTCAAATTTCATTTGATTTAGACTTATACACTGAATCGTAGGGGGTGTTCAAACCAAACCGGAAAACCGTACCAAACCGAAAAATCAAACCAAATCGATTTAAAAACCCGACCAGGTTTGGTTTGACTTGGTTTGGTATTGAATAAAAAAATTCGAACCAAACCGTCATATAAATATATAAATTTTATTTATATTTTTAAGACTTTATAGTGAATTTTCTTTAGAAAATGTAGAAATATTTGGGATCCTCTCATGTATTAACCTTGAAAGCGTAAATTAACGAAAAATTATTGTTAGAGGACTAATAAAATAACTATTATGTGTTACTAAAAAAATTCTCCCATTAGAATATATTAGTATATCATATATTTGTCAATTTTTTCCATATTTACTAAACATATATTCACTTATCAAAGACTTATCTATAATTTTAACAAAGTAAAATTTAAATAATATTCATATAACAAAAAAATTCAAAAACTCGAAAAACCCGACAAAACCGAACCAATCCAAACCAATATTAAAATCGAACCTACCCGATCCATGTACACCCCTACTGAATCGTCTATATAAATCGTTACTGTAATCGACATGGTTCATTACATTTCTGTTCTTCTCTCGTACAGTAGTATATTATAGCCATCTAGGACCTGTTGCACTTTTTTTTTTAAATGACAAGTGAGCAGCAAGTTGTCTTTTAATTTGTTACCAAATAAAGACTGAATCAGTTTGTGAGCTAGAGAGATCAAAACCTTCAGCGACAAAATGCTAACTACTAACCAAATATTTGAAAATACGACATCGTGCATGCTTTTAAGTAGGGGTATACAAACCGAACCGAAAAACCGTACCAAATTGAAAAGTCAAACCAAACCGATTAAAAAATCCGACTCGATTTGGTTTGATTTGGTTTGGTATTGAATATCAAAATCCGAACCAACCCGACATATAAATATATAATTTTTATATATATTATTTAAGATTTTATATAAAATTTTCTTTAAAAAATGTCTAGAAATATTTGGAATTCTCTTGCGGGATATAAATTTGAATAGAATATGAAGTGCTCCATATTTATTGACCTTAAATAATGGGTTGTATGATCAGTTTCTTATCAAGTGTTACTAAAATACGTCTATCTCTTTGTTCTTACATATTCATATCATATGTTAAGATGTATTAAATTCTTATATTTTTTTCGAATGTGAAGTGGTTATTATAATTTAGGTATCATATTGATTTTTATGTTTAATTACTAAATTCGGATAACCTGAAAGTGTATATCAACGAAAAATTATTGTCAGGCAACTAAAAAAAAATTATTATGTGTTAACTAATAGAATTCTCGCATACGAATATTTTAATTGATAATAAATTTGTCAACTTTTTATATTTTTTCTAAATAGATGTATACATATCAAATATTTAACAAAGTAATATTGAAATAATATTTAAGTAACAAAAAATTCGAAAACCCAAAAAACCCGACAAAACTGAACCAATCCAAACCGATATAGTTGGTTTGGTTTGATTTTGATAAAAATCGAACCTACCCAGTCCATGTACACCCTTACTTTTAAGAATGAATATTCAGTTAGTGTGTGATGGTTTTTAGCCATGTGAATCCAATTGGATTACTATTATAAACTTAATACACAATTACCATTTGAATTACACCACGTTTATATTGTGGATAGCAAAACGATAAAAGCTTACGAATTAGGACTTGCTTCTAATATATGTGTCACAATATTAGAGTATCACCGATTCTCGCAAGATTGCATAAAGTTTGTCTATTTATTCTAAGTGAGAAATATACATATATACCAAGAGCGAGTAGTCAGGTATATACTGTGTGAATTATATCATCTAAAAATTTAAATAGCTAGAGAGGTATTTTTTTAGAGAAACATATAACCTTTCGTTTTGATTCATAATCAAAAAAGACGAGATCTAAATGGATCTCTATGCCAATGCCTTAAATTTCAGGATTTTAAGGCAGTATGGCTATAATGTGCCACAAGGCATACAAATATATATCTTAGATATATGGTATTAGTCGGATATAGCACCATTAACCTATTATTATTTTTTTTTGGCAAAATAAAATTAATTCCCATTAACTTATAATTGAAACATATGTATTTCTTAGCTGTGCCTGTATGGATGAAATTGGTAATTAATTCGACGTAGACACAAACCTGGATCTAAAAGCAATGGTGCAATTATTTGAAGCCTCTCACCTGGCCTTGAAGGGTGAAAATATGTTGAATGAGGTTAGAATACTTTGCACTAAGTGTTTAACCAAAAAATGATAATTTGGTCAAAGCT
>MU700849.1:12085-23585 GCA_026770625.1 Nicotiana glauca | reverse complement strand
CATTTGAGGTACATTGCTATCTCAGGTAACTACGCAAGCCTTCCTGCATTCGTTGGTAAGTTTTGGAATTTACAAACTCTTATACTTAATACAAAGGCGTCCACCATTGAGATAAAAGCAGACATATGGAACATGCTACAGTTACGGCATCTGCACACCAACGTCCCTGCAAAATTGACATCCCCTGCTACCCAAAGAATGTATGGATCGTCTTGCCTACAAACTCTTTCTAAAGTCGCACCAGGTAGTTGCGGAGAAGATGTGCTTGTAAGGGCTTGTAATCTCAAAAAGGTGAGCATTCAAGGGGAAATGGCTGAGTTTTTGGAAACTAATAAGGGTGGGTTCAGAAACTTTGCAAAGCTAAAGTTCCTGGAACATTTGAAGTTGTTGAATGCCTTTGGCAGGTCCATGAGAAAATTTGTTCGACTTCCTCCAGCATTCGCTGAGTATCTGCAAAAACTGAATAAGCTAACTTTGTCAAATACAAAGTTTCCTTGGAGTGATGCAAATATACTAGCGCAGTTGGAATGCCTTGAGGTCCTAAAGCTGAAAGAAAATGCATTTAGCGGGACGACCTGGGATTTAGATATCGGAGGCTGTTTTAGCCAACTCAAGGTATTGTTCATTCAAAGAGCAGACTTTGAGATTTGGAAGGCTTCAGATCTTTCAGTCCAAAGACTTAAGTGTCTTGTTCTTATATCCTGTGATAAGCTTGAGGTTGTGCCATTTGAGCTGGCTGGTGTAAGTAGCCTTCAACAGATGACTCTGGAGAACACAAACAAGGCAATCAAATCTGCAAAAGCAATCGAATGCAGAAAGAGAGAGCTAATACAAGAATCTAAAAAACGCAAATTTGGAATGGAGATCTGTCAAGCTCCAGATAGTTCCAAATTCAAGCTCATGATATTCCCCCCTGAAACTTCGGATTGCAACGCCACATAGCAAAGTTGAAAAAGGTTAGCAGAATTTATTTTGTTTTGTTTTCGTTATTGTTTTAACCAGTGTATGACTAGTACTAGTATAATATTTATGCTATTTTCATATGCTGGAAATTTGTCGCTGATCCTGGAAATAGCCTCTCTACCACTCGGGGATAGGGGTAAGGTCTGTATACACTCTACCCTCCCCAGAATCTACTGGTGAGACTTTACTGGGTTGTTGTTGTATATACATATGCTGGAATCCATTTTTCTCATTAAAATCCAATATAATTGCAACATGTTTCCTCTCTTTTCTTTCAATGTTCGTCATTTACTATACTAATTTTCCTCTTTTCTACAGGAGAAATCAGGACAGTATTGACCTTGCTGTGAGCCTGGGGTCAAGAACAATTAGCTGGAATACTTGAAATGATGTCAACGCATGCATTTCATGTTTACTGCAGTCCAATCAAATAAGTTATTGACTTTAAAACCTGGTTGTTGTTGTTGTTGTTTGATGTAGAAAACTAATCTCTGAATTTCGTTGGGTTTTGTTGCATTTCGAGTTCCTGGATTCTCCTCTAGTTCCTCCATTACATTTTTATATAGGCAACAAATGTCCATTAATGTGTAAATCCAAAGGCTCAGATTTAACTACCTTAATAACTAGTCTAACTGAAGGAGAGCCTTGGTGTAACTAGTAAAGGTGTTGCCATATGACCAGGGGGTCACGGGTTCGAGCCGTGAAAACAGCTCTTGTAGATCCAAATGACTTAGAGCCCGTTGGACATAAGAAATTTTACTTTTTTCCGAAATCGATGTTTAGCCATAAAATTTTTAATTTTCATTTGAAAATGAATTTTGGAATTTTTCGAAAATTTGAAAAATTACAAAAATTGTTTTTTAAAATTTTTACTCAGATCACTCACAAAACATAAAAAACAACACAAAATTATATTCATGTCCAAACACAACTATAATGTTCAAATATCATTTTCTCTTAATTTTTTTTTTTTTACTTTTTTTGAAACTTTTACAATTCTTATGTCCAAATTAAAGGTGTTTATCGGGCGGGCTGGGACGGGCTGGACACAAAAATCGTCATCCTGTTAGGGTTATGGGCGGGTCGTTATCGGGCTGAGGTTAACGGGCTGGTGGCGGGCTGGGATTTTTCGGGTCCTATATGGCCTCGTACGGGTTCGGGCGGGTCGGGCTACAGTTTAACTTTTTTAATTTTAAATTATCTTATAATTTTCTTTTTCAATGTTATTGATAGTTAAATACTTAAGTGTTTGCAAACTTTCTTGAAGTAGCTCATTATCTACATTTACGTTTTCGGGTGAACTTTCAGAAACATGTGTTGCATTGCTAGAAGAACCACCTCATACTCTTTTGGAATTTTTCTTACTACCACCTTTACTAGTGCAAGCTTTTTTGGCCGCTCTAAGTAAATCCATTATGTAATTTAAAACAAAAAATTCAAATAATAATTCTAAATAATAAAGAGAAAGAGATGGAACGAGTGTACCGGGATTTCGAATGCCGCACTAAATTTGATATAGAAACGAGAAAGTAGAAACTCAAACATGAATTGATAACTTGATACTTGATAATTGATGTCACACTTCACTTGAATAATTGAATTAGAAATTTATGATAATAATACTTTTGTAATGAAAATATGAAGCTTGAAAGTTGAAACTTGAAAGCTTGAAATAATGAGCAATTGAGAATATTATCAAGAGAGAATTGAGAGATAATTAGAGAGAATTGAGAGATAATTGTGAGGAATAATGAAGAAGAAAGGGATATTTATAGTTTTTTAAAATGATACAATTGCAATTTACAAATTATAAAGGGCGGGGGGGCTAAAATATAAATAAAATTAAAAAAAGGGTTGTTTTTGGAAGAAATGGCCGTTGGCCAACGGTCAATTTGGAATTTGACCATTGGCAACGGTCAGATTTTATAATAATAAAAAAAAAGGAGACGGGTTAACGGGCTGAACCGGGTTGTAGCCCGTTAAAAACCCGTTAAGGGCTTAACGAGTTGTAGCGGGTTCGGGTACCCGTTTAAAAAAATGTTAACATTACCAGCCCGCCCCCCGTCCAACCCGTCCCAACCCGCACAAATAGGAACAGTAACGGGCTGACCCGGGTTGTTAGCGGGTCAGCCCGGCCCGATAGACACCTTTAGTCCAAATGCAACATCTAGGAAAGATCCTTTTCAATATAGAGATATTGACGAGAAGTAAAAACCCCACTTTATTTTTACTTTTGATACCTAAGATAGCGTTAATTTGTGTGACTATAGTTGCCACAAAATTTTGATTTAAACGATATAAGTTTCAAATCCAAAGTATTAATTAAACCCGTAATTATTTAATAAAAGTGTGAAAAGTCTTTCCTAAGTACAATCGATTCTGGTTCACAGATAATGAATATAGAAGTAATTTTCTAGTACTAACAATGCTTAAATCCATTTTTAAAAAAAAAAAAAAAAAAAGCGAAAAAAAAGTCCCATAGTATTGAGTTGCAACTTCTAGGTGCTGAAGGTATGAATATTTTGAAATTTGAACGGACCTGTGCGTTGTCTAATTAAAAAGAAAAAAATTCAAAACTTTATATTGGTTTCAATTATTGACGTGAAAAGGAAACATAGTCAAAATAGTCTACCATGCCTCCAACATAAAGTTTGCTTGGCGGATGCTTCATCAGTCCCTTATGGCAAACTTTAATGCTAAAAAAACCAGCCTCGTTCATCAAAAAAAGTTACGAGGACCACCATTCTAGATATTATCCGAATATACTTCTAAATATTCTCTGGACTACTATTAAACACTTCATGAGACAAACTAAAAGGAATAAACTTTGGGACCCCTATCTAATACTTTATTCTGTAAATTTATAACTAACAAAATATAAATTATTTTACTTAAAATTGACAAAAGATAAGAGAAGATAAGTAGTACTAAATGGGTAAAATATACCCTAACGTTTAAATGATTGCACGTGAGCTGCACATGGGACGCCTAAGTTAAATTTAACAGTCCTTTTTGAAAAATCTGTTAGGTTTAGGACAAAAGACCAAATATATTGTAACTTTTAGTATACATTAAGGATCATATCTGTTACCCTACATTAAGGAACATTTTGATCATTTCCTCATTTTTAGTCTAACTTAAATATTAAAGCAAATTCTAATAGAAATTATGAAGAAAAAAAATTAATAGGAACTCACATCGGAGGTGCACCTTTTACGATTTCTGCTATTTTTTGTCTAATTTTTTTGTTTCTTTTAAGGTGCAATTCTACTATTTTTAGTTTATTTATTGTATTTGGAGCAGTTTTTAGTGTTGCAATTGCTAGGATTTTAAGCTGACTTTTCTGGTGTTTCTCGTCAAATCATTTTTTCCGCAATTGCATTGAATCTAATAGCAGATTTTGCTACGATGAACCAAAAGTACTCACTTTAAGTAAACTCAAATAACCAAAATATTCAAAAGTATATTTAAGAAACTATTTTAATCCTGCCCCATACATAAGTTTGGTCTGAACATGAGTTTGAAATTCAAAAGTATATTTAAGGATTTTTTAAATATTTTTAATAGCCACCTTCCTGATTGGGGGTTAAGGTAGGATTGATTAATATAAACATAATTGTTTATTAATTAAATTTAATAATCCCAACCACAACTATGAATCATCACTCGTTCACTTCAGTTTCTTTCTCCTTTACACCATCTTCTTTCCTATTCTTAACTCCTCTACTCCAAAACCATAAATTCAGAACAATTAATCTTTTCTGCAGCGTCTTTTCTTAGTGCAAGGTGAGATTTTCTGTGCTTATGTCTATGTATGGATCCTTTTTCAAAAATTAAAATCTTTTAAATTTATTGTAATGATTTTTCTTCTTTTTAAAATCTTTATTAGTCTGATGTTTATGCTTTGCTAATGAATCTTTCCATGAAACCCACACCCGATCTAGAGAGGTAACTTCAATTTTATCCTCTAATGAGGCCTTAAACAGTAGTACTCTAGGCATAAAAATGAAAAGAAATTGGAAAAATGACACTGTATATATAGCCACTATAAAAATAACAGTCAAAAAGATGTATGAAATTTGTTTGTATAAATATACATTATGTATGTTATATAAAAAAATTATACAAATTTTATATACTTTTTTAGTTACCAGATGTAATTAATTTCTGGCATGAGCTAAAAGTTGGTATCAACGAGATCTACCAAGATTACTTTTGGGTTTTTTTCACAAGAAATAAAACCAGATAGCACAGGTAGCTAAATTTTAAAGATATTCATGTAACTTCTATATACTACTAGAATAAAAGAAAATTTTACACTATCATGCTATCTACAATGTAATTACAGGTAATCATCCATAAAAAAAAAGAACTAATTTAGTAGCCTTTTATTCAATTTCGAGGAGGTAAAATTCTCATCCGTATGAGTCAAGAGTATGAACCATTGGCCTCAGATGTCCATATAAAGAATACGACGAGCATACATACTTTTTATAATTTCTAGTAGCTTTTGATATCTTTTATTAGGAATCAGAGTATTATGCGACTTTTTTCAAATCATACAAATTTAAAAACTGATTATTTTGATCTACTAGAAATTTAGTAATGAAGAGTTGGCCCTATAGTTCTTGAAAAAATAAAATTATAATTGACAACTAAAGTCTTTAAGTGACAAAATTGAGTTAATATTTTACAATAAATAACTTAATATATAGAAAAAAAATTGATAATGACAATGTAAAGCTGCCTCAAGTTGCCTTTCAACGAATTTGACCCTTAATATTATACTATAACTAATTTTATTCTATTTTCTAATTTCCTTCATTGTCATGGTCTTCTTTTAATTTGACGTGAACAATAGAATGTCTTTCAACAACAGTGAAGCGGGGAAGAATAAGTTTCTGTACAGGTACAACAGGTGAATCAAGAAGAAAAGCTACTTCATAAGATTTAATTTGAACATTATGCGACAACTCTTTGCCAATCAATCTAACATAGTAATATTTATTTCTAGCAGCCGAAGAGAGACAAAGCTAATTGACATGGAGAGCATTCAGGGTGGTGAAAGATCTCTTGCTCATGCAACTGCTTCTACCAAACATAGTCTTCCATCAATGGAAGAAGAAGTAGTTGGTTTTGAGGCTGATGCAAAAAGCATAATTCAACAATTGACTGGAGGAACAAAGGAACTAGACATTATCTCGATTGTTGGAATGCCAGGACTCGGCAAAACCACTTTGGCTAGAAAGGTGTTTAATCATTTTATTGATAATAGACACTTTGACGTTAGAGCATGGTGCTCTATTTCAAAAGAATATAGCTCGACGAAGGTGTTCTCTGAGATTCTTAAACAAGTCATAGGCAGTATGGATGGTATCAGAGATGAAGACATACCTCACGAGTTGCGAAAGAGTCTAATGCGCAAGAGATACCTCATCGTGTTAGACGATATATGGGAAGTTAAGGCATGGGAAGAGTTGCGATTATCTTTCCCATATGGTGAAGATGGAAGCAGAGTAGTGGTAACAACTCGAGATGAACAAGTGGTTAGGCAGCTTAAGCTCCACAGCGATCCATACTTTCTTCGATTTCTCACAGTGGATGAGAGCTGGGAATTACTCCAGAAGAAAGTTTTTCAAGGAGAAATCTGTCCACAAGAGTTACTCGAAGCAGGATTGCGAGTTGCCAAAAACTGTAAAGGATTACCGCTTGTGATTGTCTTGATTGCTGGAATTATTTCAAAGAAAAGGCAAGCCTCTTTGTGGTTTAAGGTCGCAAATGAATTAAGTTCCCACGCTTTAGAAGATCAAAGCATGAAGATAATAGAATCAAGTTACGACCATCTGGAAGATCAATTAAAGGCTTGCCTTCTTTACATGGGATTGTTTCCAGAAGACTACAATTTTCCGGTTTCTGTTTTGCTAAAGTTGTGGATGGCTGAAAATTTTGTACAGAATTCGGACACAGATAACTTGGAGGAAGCATATACAAATTTCTTGAATGATCTAGCGAGCAAAAGCCTTGTAATGGTTTCTAAAAGGAGAGATAATGGTGAGATAAAGTACTGCACTCTTCATGATGTAGTGCGTGAGTTTTGCTTGAGAAAACTTGCAAAAGAAAAGTATATGCAGGTCATAATCCCATATAATCCAGGCCAATCTTTAGGTGCAAAGAAACCTCGATTATGTATATATGTTCATGACGATCTGGTCAAGCAGTTGGTGGAGCATGAATATTCATTGGATAAAATTCCAACATTGGCGGAGTTGAGTGAAGTAGGATCTCTTGAGTTCATTGCTCATCCAAAACTCTGTAAATGGGACCTGAGTTTGCCAAATCATGTCCTTTTACTTTATTGCATTAGCCTTATTCGGGTGTTGGATTTGTCGAATGTCTACTTGAATGTATGTTATTGGGCTAGGGCAATGCGAGCAGTAACTCACTTGAGGTATCTTGCAATATGGACCGAAAAATTTGATTTCCCGTGGGTATCACACTTACTTGATCTACAAACTTTGCGGGTGGGGTGGCGGCCTGGTTCTAATTCATTAATAAGTAAGATATCCCCTGCTGGTCTTTGGAAAATGCAGAAGCTAAGGCATGTGGATATCAAGGAAATTGAATTCGAATGGGAATACAATGATCGAGCAATTTTCAATGAATCTTCACAAACTGTGTTACCGAACTTGAAGTCTTTCGGGAAATGCTGTATATATTTGGCTGATATGACTCCGGAGTTCTGGTGGAGATTTCCAAATATTGAACAACTCAAGCTCCACATTGTTGAACCATCAGTACCTAGACATCATAAGCTCTCCACACCAGAATTTGATATGCCGAATCTTGAACAACTCCCACTTCAATCTCTCGAAGTGGGCTTCTCAGAAGGCGTGCCTCACTTAAGAATCGGAAGGGGCGATTACTGTATTGTTTTCCCCTCAAATCTAAAGGATTTGTCCATTCATAGCATTGTCCTAACAGAAAAAGTTGTTTCAAATATTGCAAGACTGCGAAATCTTGAGAGACTCAAACTACGTAGAATACGCTTCAAGGATGAAGATCTCAAATGTTGGGATGTACGTGATTACAATTTCCCAGCACTCAAATATTTGAACTTAAAAGTTGTTTACATGACCAAATGGCGCTCCTCAGACGCATCCTTCCCCGTGCTTGAGAAACTGGTTATACGTCGTTGTGAGTATCTTCAAGAGATCCCGTCTAGCTTCGCGGATATCCAAACACTGAAGTTGATCAGATTGTGGGGCTGCATGCAGTCAGTTGAGGATTCAGCTCTCAACATTAAAAAAGAAGTAGAAGATATCACTGGATGTGACTCTCTCCAAGTTCAAGTTGATTTTAAAAATATGCCTCGTGGAAGAAAAGATCACGATTTACGAATATTTAAAACTGTTGTTTATTAAAATTTTAAGTTCTGCTTATTCTGAAGTAGAGATGAAAATGGAAGCAGAATACTGGTGACAACTAGAGATGAAGAGGTGGCTAGGCAGCTTAAGCATCACAGTAATCCATATTTTCTTCAATTTCTAATGGTGGATGAGAGCTGGGAATTACTTCAGAAGAAAGTATTTCAAGGTGGAATCTGTCCTGCAGAGCTAGTCGAAGCAGGACAACGAGTTGCCGAAAACTGCAAAGGATTACCACTTGTGATCGTCTTGATTGCTGGAATTATTGCAGAGAAAAGGCGAGCCTCTTTGTGGCTTGAGGTTGTAATGGTTTAGAAGAACAAAGCATGAAGATAATAGAAACAAGTTATGATCATTTAAAGGCACTACAGATTTTCAGTGTCCATTTTGCTAAAGTTGTGGATGGCTGAAAATTTTACAGAGGTGACGGACACAGAGAACATGGAGGAAGCATCTAAAAGATGCTTGATTGATGTAGTGAATAGAAGCGTAATAATGGTTTCTGAAAGGAGAGAAGATAAAGTATTGCGTTGTTCATGATGTAGTGCGTGAGTTTATCATCCTACATATATATTCTTAAATAAATGGGGTAGCTTTGACATGACCTTCCCTTCAATTCTAAAGGATTTGTCCCTTCATAGCATTTACCTAACAGAAAAAGTTATTTCAAACGTTGCAAGGCTGCAAAACCTTGAGAGACGTAACTTAACCAACCTAGCTAGTCGAAGACTGTGAATTTAGCAGCTGTTGGGATGTCAGTGATTACAAGTTCCAAGCGCTCAAATACTTAAAATTACAGACTGTTTATATGACAGAATAGAGGCATCCTTCCCCGTTCTTGAGAAACTAATTATGGATAATTGCAGGCTTAGAGAGATCCCTTCTAGCTTTGTGGATATCCCAACACTGATGTTGCTTAAGTTGATTGCCTGCAGTCTGAACGTTAAAAAGGAAGTAGAAGAGACGACAGGATGTAAAAGTCTCCGAGTTCATGTCTTGTAGAACCAATAAATCATGGTAAGTTATTTCATAATTATGATACACGTGCAACAAGAATCGAACTCTTTCCTGTGCTTTTTTGGGTTACATCTTTTGAGTTTTTCTCTATTTTGCTTTCATTCATCATAATTATTTTTCTCCAATTTCTCTGTTGCAGATAAGCTTTTGCAACAGCCTTCATTATCTGGCATTTCGGGTGGAGGAGACATCCATAGTAGCTAAACCATTAATGTCGTCTTCTTATTTCTGTTCTTCACCAAAGCTACATAGATACAGAGACGCGCGAGAGGAAATGCTTTGTTTTGTGGATTGCTTGATTCTGCATTATTGCCAGATTAGCAATTGCATCATCATCTCCAATCTAATATGTGTAGGATTTCATCCCTTTGATTTTTCCACATTCGATTTCGCTACAGTTTACCTTGCCTATAATGTAACATCACTATATATATAATCACAGAACAGGGAGAATGTTGTAACTCATTGAATTACTTTCAATAGTAAATAATTCCCATTAGTTTCCCTTTACTAGTAGAAATAGTAGAGAAGTTTCATTTTCTATTGGCAAATAAATGTTTGGCTGTCTATGACAGCGAAACTGTCTCCCCTCCTAAGCTTGAGAACTCCCGCTATGTTTCCGACTTGAACTTACCTTGAGAGCTTCCCAGGCTCTAGGCTCGACAACGTTCATTCTTCCATCATCAGCTGGTCTATTCTGCACTCCCCTAGCAGCATTCGTCCGTCTGAACATTGGAACAGTAACAAGAAAAATGTCCATACTCCTCCACATTCATAACAGTTACCAGATCCCCTCTGCTGAGCCTTTTCTTATCTCCTCTGCAGCAAGCTCCGCTGGCCTCACGCTCCATACTGATGGTGTCTTGATGTTCTCCTGGCGCTCTCCCCCTTTCAGAAGTATGTGACTATAGGTTTTCCTCTAAAGCCAATCTTCCTCCACAAATTCAGGTTTTTTCTCTCAAAAAAGTGGGCTTATTGAATATCATATTGGTTTGGTTTTGTTCACTTTCATTTTTTTAGGTAATGTTTTTGGATGTCTTGTAGCAGTTCTTTGTGAGCAGGTATATGTACCTTTTTTTTATTTTTTATGATGTGAGGTCATATGCTTCAAGACTGAAAACACTTTCTTTATTTTCAAGTAAACATTTCAAACTCCTTGAGCAATTTTTCGTGTGTATTTGTATTTCTTCAGATAACTCAATTAATGAAGTAGAGAAGGGCAGAAAACAGATTAGCGGCTTACTAAAATTCGGCTTGAAAGCAAATTTTCTACTATTAATGACTAAGACTATGCTTAAATCCCGAGTTAGTTGAGATCAGCTATATGAATCATCACTAAGTATTTCGCTCCATTTATATTCGTAGCTATTGATGTTGTATAGCTCTCCATCACAAAGTGCTGAGCCGTTTCAAGTTGTGAAGTAAAAACAACAAGAGCAGGCGAAGAAAGACTGCTTGAATGGTAATTTGGCATGCAACCAGGGCCGGAGCTAACATTCGCCTTACGGGCAGGGGCGGATCTAGAGTATGATATATGGGTTCTCGGGAACCGAGTAACTTTTGCGTAGACCCTGTATTTTTGTTAAATTTTTTATTAAATATCTATTTGTGAACCTAATTATTATTGTATATTAATTTGAGATTGCGACATGAACTCATAACTTAAAATCCTGGATCCGCCTCTGCTTACGGGTTCGGCCGAACCCAATAGCTTTCGTCTACATCCTGTATTTATTTTAATGATTTAATGAATATGTATAAATTATTAATTTGGAACTTAGTAACTTAAAGAGACTACAATACCAAACTCATAAACTTCAAATTCTGGCTCCGCCTCTGCATGCAACACTTATTATAAAGAAAAGTAAAACTCCTTCCTTTGTCTAAGCTTTTTCCATGCCTGACTAGTTTTAAAGTGGTCAAGTAGTAGATAGAGACCACACTGGTTATATTTACAATGAGCTTTGGGTACTGTTATATGTACAAGTAGTACTTCGAGCTCGAGACGCGCGAGAGGAAATGTTTTGCTTTGTGTATTGCTCGATTCTGCATTATTGCCAAGTTAGCAATTGCATCATCATCTCCAACCTAATATG
>MU700846.1:115178-155401 GCA_026770625.1 Nicotiana glauca | reverse complement strand
CCCCCCCCCCCAATTTTAAACCCAAATCCCTAATTAAATGGTGAAATCAAAGATAGATTAGTGGAATTTAATCAAAACGAGTTAAGAACTCTTATACCTACAATCCCTATGAAAATCCCTCAAATATTTGCCTTAAATAGAGCTCTCAAAGTCCAAATTGTGTAATATGAAACAAACCCTGGATTTTGAAACTTAACTCTACTGCCCAACTATTTATGCTACGCGATCGCGTAAATTCCTTCGTGATCGGGAAGAACAAAATTACCAAAAACTCAATAATCTTATACGCGAATGCGATACACTACACGCGATTGCGGAGAACTACTTTACCGAAGTACGTGATCCCAGTTACTCTCACACGATTGCATTAAACAAGAGCATGGTCCAGCTTCCCTCAAACTCCTCTACATTAACGCGACCCCCACCATGCCTTCACGATACACTAGGAACCAACCTTCCACGATCACGTCTACCTATATGGGAATGCTTAGATTAAAACCATCAGTCAACCAAAAATCCCTTTGCGATCGCGAGACAAACGTCGCTATCACATTGAAGGAAACAGACCTAAGAGAAACGAGGAACTTCAGCTATTCCTCAATGATCCAAAATGCGCCAAATATGATTCGAATAACCTCGAGGCCCCCAGGACCTCAACTAAAAAAACCAAGAAGTCCTAAAATATCCTACGAACATGCTCGAAGCATCAAATTACATCAAACAATACTAAAATCACGAATCACGCAACGAATCAAGCCTAAGAACTTATGAACTTGCGAATTTCCAAACCAACGCCGATTCATAGAAAAACAACATCAATTTATCCCGAATGTTATACACAAGTCCTAAATGACATTACAGACCTATTCAAAATTCCGTAATCGGGATCCGAACCCGATATCAAAAAGTCCTCTCCCGATCAAACTTTTCAAAATCTTTCAATTTTCCAACTTTTGCCAAAATGGCCTACGGGCCCCAAATCAACGTCCGGACACGCTCCTATGACCAAAATCACCATACAGAGCTATTGAAACTGTTGAAACTCCATTTTGGAGTCATCTTCACACAAGTCCAACTAGGGTCAACTCCTCGACTTAAACATCCAATTTAGGGTCTATGTGTCCTATTTCATTTTGAAACTCACCCGAAACAAAAATAAAATATGCTATAAAGTCATATAACCACATTATAACATAGAGAAGGCAATAAATAGTGTATTAGGGCTAATACACTCAAAAAGACCAGCCGGATTGTTACAAAATATATCGATCCGGCGAGTTGTTTTGAGAGCTAGGATCTTATTCGGTGGCTTAAGGTCTCAAGTATATTCATGTTATGTATTATTACTTGAGAGTTTGGTCGAGTTTGATTGTCGGATAATTTTGAATTTATTTGGAAGAATAATTCTTTTTCTAAAAGCTTAAGTGAAAATAGTTGACTGGTATTTGACTTTTATGTAGACGACTCTGAAATGCTATTTTAATGATTCTAATAGATTCATATGCTGATTTTAGACTTAGGCGTTTGTATATATTTTGATTTAGAGGTACATAGATTTATTTGATGCATTTTGGCAAAAATTAGAAAGTTGAAGGTTTGAGAGAGATTGACTTTATGGATATAGGGATTGGATTGCGATTCCGAGAGTTGGAATATTTTGGTATTGTCATTTGGGACTTTCATGCAAAATTTGAGGTTATTGTGATTTGATTTGATATGATTCGGCGCGAGTTGTAGAAGTTGAAAGTTCATAAGCTCATTAAGTTCGATTTGAGGTGCGATTCTTAGTTTTGATGTTGTTTGATGTAATTTGAGGCCTTGAGAAGGTCTGTGTTCTGTTATGGAACTTGTTGGTATGATTGTATGGGGTCCCGGGGCTCCAAGTATGTTTCGGACAAGTTTCAGATCATTTTCATGTTTTTGGGCAAGTCTTTGTCATAACCCAAACCGATGGGCCGCGATGGTTACCCGGTGCCTTACCTTACCGATTACCAACATAACATATCTTTCTTATCATACTATCATGGGTAGATAATCTGGAAAGGCCATCATGAGATAACCAGAATAACACATAAGAGAATACTCGATATTGGATGATCCAACTTGATATATAAACTTATATATGGGACATACGTGCCTATAAGGCCGACTTGATTATTTGTACACTCAAAACATAGGCCGATAGGGCAATACAAGTATCTACATACATGACATCTGTCTACAAGCCTCTAAGAGTATATAAATATCATAAAGGCCGGGACAGTACCCCGCCATACCAATCAATAATGTCCAAGTCATACTGACCAAATTGGCACTCCATATCACATGGAGTGCGCCAACCTTCCGTTGAGCTGGTAGCCTACTAGGAAGATTGTCAACCTATCAAATGGGACCTACGGGCATAAAATAGACCGTCCCCAAGCAAAAGGGATGTCAGTACAAATAAAGTACCAAGTATGTAATGTAGAAAAATATAAATAAGAACAAAAATGTAAAGAGGGATAAAAGAGATACAACATGTAGCATCTGAGTGCCCCGAGGGCTACTGCCAAAAAAATACATGAAACATATATATACATAAATTTTTAAAAACATACACTTTTGTGGGCATCATCATCATCATCATATCATACCCGGCCTCAAAGAGGACTCGATAAAAATGTACCCAACTATCATAAGGCTCGGTAGAATCGTACCTGGCCACATGCAGCTCGGTAAAACCCAACTGATTAGTGGTTGCACAGTAGGTGTCGTACTCGATAGTGCAGCTCAGTAGAGTAAAATAGGTACATATATATAATGCATGATGGACTTATAGAATCACGTTCTAAACCTTTTTGGAGTGAGTCATTGGATCTTCGATTAACATTATGGACATACATACTATCAATATGAACCTCAATAGGATTCAAGGATCATGCATACTTGCTTAGAATGACTTTATAAGGAAAGAACAACGTGGACAACCTTAGTTGCTAGGAATAGACCCGTTACGAAAATAGTGTATTGTTTATCTTCATTTCACTTTAGATCATGCCAAAATAAAGAAGGAAGTTACTTAACATACCTTAACTCCGTTGATTCCTCAATTCCTCCTAAGCAATTCTTCAAATAACTCAACTTAATCTACCATAGCATAAGGAGATTCAAAATCAGTGCTGAGTAAAGGATAAGTTCGCAACTTGAACTAGTAGCTCAATTATGTAAATTTGGGAAGCATCTCCCCTAGGAAAGAGCCTCCTTCAATACCACATACCAACAACAAAAACCAGATAAATCCAGCAAAATACAAATATAAATATCAAGACACCATATAACAACAAGTCATAACTACTTTACGAGGAGTGGCAAGCAGCAAGCGGCAACCTCCAGTTGGAATCCGTATAATCCTTATCACCACTTATATACTTCTTAAATTAACTTAAAAGTATCATTAACATGATAATAAAGTCATTAATTAATGATTCCATCCTTGTACCATATATTTATAACAAAAAAATAATCTACAACTCCAACTATCTTCAATTAGCAATATTATTCACTAGTTCATGTCTAGTCCATCCAGTTAACTTAATTGATATCAAGATAACCTTAGGAACATAAAAGAACACAATACACATACCTCCTACAGTAACTTAAAGTTGATATCCAATTTATATTTAGCTTACAATTGCCCTCAATGGAAATACAATACCATAGAAGGGACTTGAGCTAATCCAAGTATTATCTTGTGGTTTATCATCCTAAAAACGTAACCAACATACAAGAAAGCTTAAGCACAAATAGTAGGATTTTATAATCATCATATCCAGTAGCAACAACTTGGAATTTCAGCTAAACATAGCCTACAAGAATCCTCAATGACAACACAACCTCAAAGAGGTGTTGTTCTTCAGTAGAACTAAGGTTTGATATTGAAATACGGTGTAATCACTTAAACCCCTTGTGGTATCTATTTAGGAGGTTTAGGAGATGTTTTTAGACTAATTTGAGTTGAAAAGGAGAAAAAAATAGGCGTCCAAATCATTTACAAAGTAAAGTAGGTCGACCACCGCCTAAGTGGGGCCCATTGGGAGCTTCTTGCGCGGTCTTCCAAAAATGCAAATAACTCTCTATCATACTATTGTATAATTAAACGGTTTAATATGCTAGAAATTAGACTTGTAGTACTCAATTTTATATGTAGATCATACCTTAATTCCAATTATATTTTGAGAAAAGCGCTTCTACATTTGACCTAATCTTCAGCACATTATGAATGTAACTTGTGATGACCTTTGCCAACTTTTGTCCCACATCTTGCTTGAATTCAAAACATAATACATGACTATAATACGACTAAAATAACTCATCATATAATATCCTTATCATATTAAGAACCCTAGTCTCACCCCAAAAGTACATGTTATAACATTCCAAACTTATCGACTTTCGACAAAACATCAATTCGTTTAGGGTCTAAGCTTTCAAACCCTCTTGGTACGTGTTATTCATAATATTAAATACTTGTAACCTCTAAGGTAAAATTCCTATCTTACTTTATGTAATTTCAAAGACGATCTCATTTCCGAGCTTACACCATTTGGCTTATTATGTGCTCTCACGTACGAAATGTGGGGTGTAATAGTCTGGTTATGTTGCTTCACATCTGCGAATTTTGGAGCGCAGGTGAGGACCCACTTCTGCATAATTCAAAACCACTTCTATGTGTTTTTGCATGGCCAGGTTTTCCGCTTCTATGAGTAGGTAACCACAGGTGCGACATCGCATCTGCGGAAAGTGGATCGCAGATGTGTGTTATCAACTCAGGAGATTTTTTCGCATCTGCAATTGTTTTGTGCTTCTGCACTGTTGTAGGTGCAACTGCCTTTCTGTAGATGCAGATCTTTTTCTAGAAAGCTATTTTTGCCGTGCGGGCTCGCTGGTGCGTTCCTTGGTCTGCAAAAGCCGAATCTCTGGCAGAATGTTTAAATTTCAAGGTTTTGGCCATTTTTATCATATCTTGAGTTGTATACCTTCATTTTTGGAAATTATGGAAAGGTTCTTAACGATTTTCATTGGGGTAAGTGTTCTTATCCGGAATTTATTATATTTCATGATTCCATCTTTGTTTTTAACATTAAATTAGTAATTTGACTGAGAGAAAATGAGAATTTTTATGTAAACTTTCAAAAATATAAAATGATGATTAGAAGAATGATTTGATGTTGTAATAGGATAATTTTGGTATGGTTGGACTCGTATCAGAATGGATATTCGGATTTTGTGAATTTTGTTGGGTTTCGAGGTGCAAGCCCGGGGTTGACTTTTTAGTTTTCATTAAAGATCAAAGCTTTATTATTTGAAATTATTTCCTACGGTTTTTATTTATGATATTAAGTTATTTTGGCTAGATTTGAGCCGTTCGGAGGTTGTTTTACCCGAGAAATTTATTTTAAAGTATTATTTTAGCTTTTTCGAGGTAAGTATCTTGTCAAACTTTATTTGGGAGAAACTACCCCTTAGGATTTGAGTCATTTGTGTTAGTGTTATCTAAAAGTTGTGTATGTGAGGTGATGAGTACGTACTCAGGCTTATATGTAAAAATTGACTGGTTTAGTCTTTTAGGCTTCTTTCATGTATTTATTTGGGAATTGTTAGCACCTGTTATATCTTTTATTCGTCATCTTTACTATCACACACTTTATTTGAAGTTGCCATTGTATGTCATATCCTTTACTTGTCGATTCTCTCTTATATGCTTTATTTGAAGTCGTTATCACTTTTACCATTATGTGATTTCTTTTATTGTTGCGTTACTCTTAGGTGAAATTATTGTTATATGATATCCCTTTGTTGTCGGGTTATTCTCATGCATTTATTGATTATTCCCATGTGTTCTTGTATTACCTGTTTCATGCCGCTATTGAGCCTGTGACCATGACGGGCGGATTGTGATGGTGAACCTATGACCATGCTAGACGGATTGTGATTGTGAGCCTGTGACCACGCCGGACAGATTGTGATTATGAGCCTATAACCATGCCAAACGGATTGTGATTGTGAGCATGTAACCACGCCGAGTGGATTGTGATTGTGATCATGTGACCGTGTTGGGCGGAATGTGATTGTGAGCATGTGACCACGTCGGGTGAATTGTGAATATGAGCCTATGATTATGCCGGGCATATTGAGATATTGGCACGTGATTCGTCCGTGCGGTTGTGATTCGAGACGTGGGAACTAGGTGCAGTGAGTATATGATGGTGGGTTGAGATCTATGACTTGTGACTATGAGATGAAGTATCAGGGAGTGATTTAGTTGTGAAACTTGTGTAGAACGGCTTAATGAATTGGTTGTTCTTTACATTCCTTAATTGGTTTCAATGATATTTCGCGGTGTTCTTATTGTTTATATCACATGCTGATTTTGTTGCCATTTGCTAATTCATGCTTTCCTTTATTAGATTTATACCTCTATACTGCACATGTTATTTTATCTAATGAGTATCTTGACTTGTACCTCGTCACTACTCCACCGAGGTCAGTCTTGATACTTACTAGGTATCAACCCTGGTGTACTCATACTATACTTCTACACATTTTTGTGCAGAGCCAGATACTAGAGATATCAGACTCTGGCAAAGTCAGTTTTTTAACCGTGAGGATTCAAGGTAGAGCTGCTTGGTCATCGCAGTCTCTTGGAGTCCTTTCCTTATATTGTACTGTTAGCTTGTCACTTGAACAGTATTGTATTTCGATCCTTGAGATCTTTCAATGTATTTAACTAGAGTTCTTTGACTTTGTATTACCAAATCTTAGAAGGTTGTTTTGATTATTGCCGCATAGGCCTATTTCGTGTTTGTTTAAGTATTTATATTAAACTATGTTTCAAATTGTCATTGTTAATTTTCCTTAGATTATTGTAAGTATTCGGCTTACCTCGTCCTAAAGACTAGGTGACATCACGACATCCTACGGAGGAATATTGAGATCATTACACTCTTCCCATTGCATAGAAAATTTCATGCTTTCCAGCATGTCATATTTTTCCAACATTCAATTAGTTTTGAGGATGGTTTGATTGGATCGGCTAAAATAAGTAGCTAAGAGACAGTTAAATTCTGAGCTGCCATATCAAAGCTTGAATCTTCTTGCACCTTTAAGTTCTACAATTCTTATGACTAATTTGATTTTATATGTTCTGTTAAGTGTTCTCTTTCAGATAAAGAAATTGTGAAATGTGAGTTTGATGAAATAGTATAATTTTTTAATATTAGTTCTTTAATTTATCCCTCTTAATTCTTTGAAAGTAAGTTCTTAGATTCCTATAGTTATATACAAATTATGATTTATAAAATTCATTGATAAAGAAAAGAAAAGGAATTTGCATTGAAACTTATACTTTACCATTTATTCACCGTATGAGATCTATGATTCTGACACTTCTTAGGTATTCCCTTCTTAAGATCAATCAAAACTCAAATTAGCTGCATATACAAATGTCATGTGTACTTGCAATTGTACTTCTACATAACTTAGTATGCTGTCGCAATCCCAAATTCTTAAGTTAGGACATCGTGATAGTACCTAGTCTCTAAAACTAGGTAAGCCTAACACATACTACACTATTAACAAACTTAAGTAATTTAACCATTTAACATGTACCAGTAATTGCCATACATAGCAAATAACCATCAATAGATATACAATATCAAAAATTGGTAGTACGAAGCCATAAACCTTACTAAGAATAACTAAGAATAACAAATACATTACTGTTTGGAATAGAAGTAAATTATAACTAAGTGAAACTCTGGAAGGTGACTCAGAGGCTTGCGAGCATAGTAAATGGTATACCTTGAAGTTTCCGCAGCGAATTTTCAATAGCTAGCTAATGACCGGCACACTTAGAGGTACCTGGATCTGCACAAAAATATACAGAAGCGTACTATGACTACATCATAGCGGTACCTCGTAAGTATCAAGACTAACCTCGATAGAGTAATGACGAAGTACAATCAAGAAACCTACAAGACATAATAACCTATGTAGGTATTAATATAAAACTAATAGAGGAACGATCAATACAAGACTAAACATGGAAAGAATAAGAATATAATGCTAACAATGGAAAGTAGAAGCAACAAAAAGCAACATGGAGAAAACATGTGATAATGCCGCAACGTAATTATATCACAGTTTAAGTACTAGTGAAAACAATTGAGAAACACAATTGACAACAAAATAATCAATCGTCCTTCCACAAGGTTTACATAAGAATCACCTTGAGGTACTACACCTCGTAACCACAATCACGGGTCCCAAATCACGAACTAGTCACATGGTATCTCGTGCCAGTATTATCAATCACAATCGAATAAACAACTCATCTGCTTCACCGACAATTCACCTGTCCATACCATTAATACTTTAGATTTGTATAGACAACTCACGGGCCAATAGTAACAATACCTCATATTCGTACGGACAATTCACGTGCCACCAATCCAATCTACGCACAGAAGGCAGGTATACAAGAATACATGTACCTGATCCATAACATCAAGATTCATACTCCTGGACTAATATAAGTGACATATTATAGTGTATACTTATGAAAGTGTACTATCACAACTTAAGTTGATGGGTAATTAGAGACACCGAGGATCACGTCGGAAACAATACAACAAAACTCTTAATATATATGACACACAAAAGAAAGTCACACCACCACACAAATATCATCAATAACAATGCCTCCAGTCCATCACAATCAATCTCCGACATAGCTCGTCTTGTCTCGTCGCACAAACAACAGTAAATAAATGCATCCCTTGTCTTTTCGCATGTGCTAAGTAAATGCCCTTCTTGTCTCGCCATAAATCATCCCACCTCGTCTCGCCATTTACACAAACCAAACACATATAGCCTACCTTGTCTCTCCGCAAGTGCAAATATCAATAATATCAATAGCATGGACAACTCACGTGCAAATATCCCGACAATCCACTCAACAATTTTACATGTGTCAAAACACATAAACATTATATAACAACAATATGCACCATACCTGCCCTTATGCCACAACATTGACATAACAAAAATTGCAATACCATAATAATACATAGCCCATGATTTAACAAAACTGAGTGCAACAACAACAACAACAATGACATGAAAGCATGGTAAGTAGATCAATACAAAAATTATAATAACATAATGAAACAGAAGAATAAACTCAACAAAATGAAAGAAATAACATATAATGATGACTTCAAATATGGATAAATCATCAATAAAGGGTAGCATGTAATGAAACTTCAAATAAGAATAATTCAACAATAAAAGAGGTAACAACTTCGATTAAAGCATATAAGAGAAGGCGTGACGATAGAAGATGGAACATGTATTGACGACTTCAATTATATCATGTAAAAGTAAACTTAACAATGGAAAATGTATCATGATATGTCAACTTTAATTAAATGCACAAAAGAAACCTAAGAGACTAAGCAGTCAATTACCACATATAAGACCGTGTACACACTCGTCACCTCGTGTACACATCTTCCATTCAAAGAGTGCAATTAAATCAATACCTACGGGGTAATCCCCCCCAAAAAGATTAGGCAAGATCTTACCTCAACTAGGTCAAATAAATACATAAAAATAGCTTTTCCTTTACAATTTACTTCCGCTCGGCTCAAATCTAACCAGAATCGACTTAATAACATCAAATAATGTAAGAGAACACAATTCCAATAAGTAAAGTTATGATCTTTATACAATTTTCCAAAAGTCAATACAAATCAACCCCATGCCCGTTTGGTCAAAATTCGGGTCCAAGGGTAGGTCTTGAATACCCATAACCCCGCGAGTCCATATATGTATTTTGTTTTCAAATCTGATTCCAATTCGATTCTCAAATCCCAAATTTTCATTTTTCAAAACATAGACAATTTTCCAAAATTTTTCACAATTTCACTTTGATTCTGAAAATTTTAATGTTAAATCTCTTATATAATCATGTAATATAGTCGGAAATTGATTAAAATCACTTACCCAATGATTGTGTGTGAAACATCCACTCTCCAAATCACCTCTTACCAAGTCTAGGGTTCAAAGATATAAAAAATGAGACTAAAATTCCCTCTTCTAAACCTTATGTTCAGGCGCAGGTATCGCAAATGCGACCTAGGGTTAGCAATTGCGAAATCGCAAATGCAAAGAACGACCGCAGAAGCGATACTCATCACACTCCTTGTAAGATCGCAAATGCGATCCAACCTACTCTAGATCCCCATCACAAAAGCAAACAAAATGTTCGCAAATGCAAACCTAACAGACCCCAGGCACCTTCGCAAATGCGATGCCCACCTTGAAAATATGAAGGTCGCAAATGCAAAAAAAATCTCGCATTTGCAGGACCTACAGCAGCTGCTCAAAAACAAGTAACAACTGAAGCTCTTCCAACACTCTAAATGCATACCAAACTCACCCGAGCCTTTGGGGCTCCGTGCCAAACATCTACACAAGTCTAAAAATACCATATGAACTCTCTTGGTGGATCAAAACACCGATATAACATCTAGAACTGCGAACCGGAGATCAAATTGCATGAAATTTTACAATGAAACTCAAAATGTCTAAAAACACAACCACACGGCCGATTCCTATCAAATCAACTTCGAATGACACCTAAATTTACAAAAAAGTTTCAAATAGCATAACAGACCTATTCCAAGTCCAAAAAATAAAATATGAACCTGATAGCCCTAAAGTCAAACCATAGTAAAACCTAATGAATTTCTAAACCTACAAATCACCAACTTTTGGCAAAAAAAGTCAAATCAACCTACGAACCTCCGAATTCATTTTTTGCGTAGACGCCCAAGTCCAAGACACCGGTCCGATCCTACAAACCTATCATATCCATCAAGACACCGCTCCAAGTTAATTTTTACAATAGTCAAACCTTGGTCAACATCTTTAACTTAAACTTCTAAAATGAGAATCACTTATCCAAATCAATCACGAAACACTCAAAAATCAAAATCCGACCATACACACAATTTGTAATACACCATATAATACCACTCAAAACCTCGAACAAGTAAATGGTACGTCAAAGCTGAAAACAACAGATCGAGTCGTTATATTCTCCCACTCATAAACAAACATTCGTCCTCAGACGTGCCAAGAACCGTTTTAAAGTCATCAAATCACTAGATGAACTCATCAAATCACTAGATGAACTCATCATACACATAATCACGGATTATCAGACGTCACACCAATACATATAAGCCTGAAAATATCATCTCAACTAAAGATTATTTCTCTCACTCATGTCGACAAGCCTTAGAATCAAATTTTCACATCTACCAAGGGCTTTACTCTCACATAAACATACTGTAAAATCCTCAACTAGTTGTAACGTATTATGCATACATCAACAAGGTGTAACCTCACGACGTGACACATCGACCGTATGCCCATAGCAGAAACTCTGACCACAATAGCTGCCCATTACCAAATTCTGTACCGGTAAATAGTCTCTTATTGACTAGAACCTTATTCCAAACCTTACCAACACTAATAATGATGCAAGAAACATGTAAAACTCATAACTACTTTGCCAACAAACCAGATACACCAAACACCACCCAGGCACATATATCGCAATCCATAAAAAGCAAGCACAACTCAAATATAACTGAACATGGAAAGAGAAACACATGAGAGAACTATCAAACATGTTCAGAAGGTATAACTCCCCATAGTTACCATACTGCGAGCCCATCCCATAAGGAAGAAGCAAAAGATACGCAATAACCATAACAAATCTTAACCTAACATAACCCCACTACGGCATACAAATGGTACAAACACACCTCTCCTCAAAGAACACAAGGTTACCATCCCCATCTCAGAATCACAAGAAAGATAACCATCCCGATAATTAAAAGCATTCTACAAACTCAATCCCGTAGAACCAAATCACAACACATAACCAACTTCCCATACCTGTAAAGCACCTAAATCATAAGCCGTGACAAAACCACCCATAAATCACATCAAAACATAATGTATTAAGTAACATAAAGTCCACCCAAGTGTCACGATCCTCAATAGCAAACAAACCAAAATGATAGACACGGCCTATCACAATAGAATCTTCCAACTAGCGTGAATACATAATCATAGTACAAGAATCACGAAACATAACCATATATGAAGCAAGGTAGTATAAATATTACCAATAAATGGGATTGGATCAAAATAATACTGATGCATATCTAAAACAACCGAAACCATACATGTAATGACATTATTTAGTTTAGCAGCCTCAGTCCAACTGGGAAAAGCATAATAGCGGGCATGTCCTCTTCCTCTAGGATGACCTCTACTCGTCTGACCTCCACCCCTAGCTGGCGGTGTAGGTATAGCGATAACTGGAGAGGACACCATAGCCTGAATACTCTAATGTGGTACACATGCCTGAAGTTTGGGAGAATCCCTCATCATGTGCCAGGTATCCTCACACTCAAAGCAGCCTCCCTACTAATATGGCAGTGGAAGCTGCCCAAAATGAGTGCTCTGGACACATGGATATCTGAAGCACAACATGAAGTGATTACTCAACTGGTTGACCCACAAAACTTCTACCATGACGCACCCTGCTTCCAAAATAGGGATTAGTAGATCCTCTTGGTCTACAAGGCCTCTTGGCCTCCCTTTCCTCCCTCTCTTGGCCCCGTATACCCTCCATCCTCCGAGCAATCTCTACTACTGATAAGTCGGTATTTTAAAACTTATCTCGTCTTGATACTTAGGCTTTTAAATAATTTTTTGAGAAACTAAGGCATTTATTGAGGTTTATATACATATTTCAGGTATCAAGTGATCTAGAAAAGATACAGAAGAAAATAAGTCAAAATGTATTAAAAAGGGAAAATTAACTGCTGGCAGTGAATGCTCTTTGCGATCGCAGAGAAATCCATGTGATCGCATAAGTTCAGAAAGTCAAGCTATTGCGAATGTGAAGAAGTAAGGTTGTTCGGCACTGATTAAAGGTTCTAATGCAAACGCGTCTCTTACTAGGCGATCGTGTAGCTTTGCGAAAATTGGTCGTAGCAATCGTGCTACATTGATCACGATTGCATAGCACATTTACTGGTCAAAAATGGAATTTCACATGTTTGATCCCCTATCCATTTAATACATGATCTAGCTCATTTGTAAGATATCCTTGGCTGATCTATGGACAGCTTTCGCATATTTTGACAAGAGAACACAAGTGTTGAAGCTATGTTTCTTCCACACACACTTAGGTCTTGAAGATTTGAAGCTTTTGGTTGAGAATTTCTTACCCATTTATATTCATTTCATCATTTTCTTACTTTGTATTGAATATCTAAGCTTGTCATATTTTTTCCAACACTTGAATCTTGGTTATGAGAATATTCATATCAAAGTGTGGATTACATACCTTGTTGTGATTATGTATTTTGAATGATTTTTATTTATTATGAAGTAAGTTATTATTTCTATAATCATTCTTGTTCTTTAATGTTTCCAAATGGATTAGATAACCCTAGGACTTGCCCATCAACTTCGAATTAATTTTGGAAAAGATAATTTGGGGCTGGGAAAGATTAATTAAAAAGAAATTGAGTCGTTAACCCTCACTTTATAGATTCTACCTAGGGATAGAATTGAACTACTTGTAGCCATAATCAGGTGTGCTTAACCTCTTAATTGTTTTAGGGATAATTAAATTATGAAGCCTTATTAGTCTTAGGAAGAAGATTATAAAAAATTATTGCACGAGGCTAATTAACATAAGCTCACTCATATTTGTAAAATCCTGAAATACATTGAATTATTACTTGAGTGTAATTTCCTAATGCATCCATGCTTGTAGCCCTTGATCATTTTACTTACCTTCTACGTTAGTTTATATTTTTTCAATTATTTATAATATTTCTTCAAAACCTTTCTAAGTGTTTGGCTTAGCATTATAAGTGATAATTCTCTTACACGCCTAATCGCCAACATATTATTCTCTGTGAGATTCGATACCAACACGTAGTTGGGTAAATTATATTGCATGCGACCATGTCCATTTAATTTCTAGTAGTGGATTTGGATGACATCGAAATTGATGCCGTTATCGGGGAATACAATTTTGAAATTACTAACTAGTGTGTGCTTTACTTTACATCTGCTCCTATTCCATCACACTTTGCTAGCTTTGCTTGGTGTCATTAGGTAAACATGGGCTAGCCAAAAAAGGAGAATGTGTTTGCGGGTATAGATAAGTATATTAAGGATACAAACGCCATTATCCCTCCTAGAGTTGACGTTGCTACCTTCAAAGTGGAACACAATCTAATCCTAATGCTAAAGCTAGAGGGGTTCTTCCGCTATTCCCCCGCCTATGATCCGGCACAACATCTCAAAAACTTTTTGGATGTGTGTGCAATGCACAAGCATAATCATGTCAAGAATGATGCCCTAAGGTTCATGGTGTTCAAATACTTTTTAACCAGAGAGGCAAGACAGTGGATCCACAATCTACCTTATAATTCTATCCACACTTGGGCCACGCATGTCCAAGCTTTCCTAGCAAAATGGTTCCTACAGAGCAGGAAGTACGAGCTTCGGAATAATTTTTTTTATCCGAGCAATTACCAGGAGAGCACAAACATGAGGCATGGGCTAGATTCAAACTATATTTGGTGAGGTCACTAAATCATGGTTTTCCGGATACTATTTTTTTGGAGAAGTTTTACATGGGTTTGTGTGCGCGGTGAAATCAGGGGACCGATTTTCCCCTGACATGATGCTTCGAGAGTAACCCCGAAGGCACAGGATCTCAGATCGGTCACTTCTCTCGAGATCTATCAATGCCTTGCCAAGATCAGACATCGGATAAGGCCCCGATGAACAAAGGTATCCCTCGAGGGATGTACCCGGGGTTGATGAAACCTATCCAAGCAGCTCAACGCTAGCCCCCATACGACATAAAGAAGATGGGCTGTCACATCTCATTCTTTTCTGTTGTACTATGTATTCCATACTAAGTTTGGACGTCCCCTTTCTATAAAAAAAGGGTCACCAACACCTTGTAGAGGGGCATTAAATTGTCTTACAAAATAGAAACAATATTCTCTCTCTCTATTTTCTCTAATTCACTTAATTCTCTCCAGTTCAAAGTCATTTCGATTGTTAGCTATTCTCCTTGTTTTTCGTTCAATATCCCTCGAGGTTGCCTTAGCACTTTATCGTTTCTCACTTGTTCTATGTTATTCGCGCAATATTGATAGTATAGAGCCTTGTTTAGCTATATTTTTACCTGTTATCCCTTTCCCCATTACCCTCGATAGCCCGAGATAGGCTCGAACCTCGGCCCCGAGGTGTCTGCTGGCTGATCTTATGCCCGGGTAACAGTCCCCTACTTGTTTGATTACTGCCTTGCTTAATTCGCTTTTCATCATTATACTTCACGTTGTAGCACTAACCACCCTAACGAACTAGCTCAGGAATAGATCACGTATTTTTAGAATCCCATTTACAAATTTAATTATTGTTACCATTTTCACGGTAAATAGTTTGGCGCGCACCGTGGGGCTAAAAATAATAGTGATTATTTTCTTGCAAGTTTCGTCACTCGAACGCAGGTTATCTTTCACACTTTTTCTTGCTCGAGACCCTTTGATTGGAGGTCAAAATGTCCGGCTTGATAAACAGAGTTGAGAATAATAACCTCGAAGATCATGGGGAAATGGTGTGGCTGTCCCAGCCCCTGGAGAACCTCCGCAGAATCATGATATCATTTTTGGACCAATCCTAGTAGACGCAGATTCGCAGGACACGCAGTAAGTAGACGAAACTTCTCACACCGACAGGAGCGTACAACATAACGACTAACAGGAAGCGGAAAAAACCCCAGCCCGGGAAGAACATGAAGTTAGTCTTCATGTTATTTTTGAGATGTTGCAGGCACAGTAACTAGCCAACACTCAGTTGCGAAGTCATCCAAGAACCCCCAGTACAATGGCACTGGAGACGGATCCACCCGCCGAGTGAGTACTCGAAAGGTCAAGCAACAACGGGTCAGTGGCTGATCCTGCCATCGTAAAAATGCTCGAGGACCTCACTAAAAGGATCGAATCAGGAGAGAAAATGATCACAGCCAACAATAAAAGGGTTGAGACCTATAACTCTAGGGTCGATCAAATCCCAGGTGCTCCTCCGGTCCTTAAGGGTTTAGAATTGAATAAATTCATTCAATGACCATTCCCTGAAAAAGTGGCCCCAAAACCTATACCGAAGAAATTAAAAATGCCAGAACTCCCTAAGTACAATGACACCTCCGACCCCAACGAACACGTCACTGTGTACACCTGTGCAGTAAAAGGCAACAACATAAAGAACGATGAGATCGAGTCCATACTGCTGAAAGAATTCGAAGAAACACTTTCAAAGGGGGCCACGATGTGGTACCATAACTTGGCTCCCAACTCCATAAATTCATTCACTATGTTAGTGGACTCTTTCGTAAAAGCACACATCGGAGCCATCAAAGTAGCGACAAGGAAGTCCAATGTTTCCAAAATCAAGAAGAGAGAGAACATGATGCTACGGAAATTCATGTCTCGATTCTAGATGGAGCAGATGGAGCTATCACCAGTCTCCGACGATTGGGCAGTGCAGGCCTTCACCCAAGGCCTGAACGAACGAAGCTCCATTGCTGCAAAACAGCTGAAGCAGAATCTAATCGAGTACCTAGCGGTGACCTTGTCGGATTTCCACAACCGGTACTAGTCGAAGATCAGGGTTAAGGATGACCAGGTTGGAGCCCCATCGGGCTCAGTATACCCAAACAGACTCCTGGCAAAATAGACGAAAACATGCAAAGAAAGGTACCAACCATACCTCAAAGACAGGAGGAACGACATGAGGCATAACCTGGCCCGCAATGATCAGAAAATAGATCGAGGATACGATCCTCAGGGGATCATCAACAGGACCAGGTTCGATCGAAACATGGCACCAACTAACATACCCCACTTATCGGAATACAACTTCAGTGTCGACGTATCAGACATCGTATTCGCTATCAGCAAAATCAGGGATGCAAAATGGCCCAGACCAGTGCAGTCACACCCTTCACAGAGAAATTAGAACATGACATGTGAGTTCTACAACACACACGGCTATCGGACTGAGGATTTCCATCAACTACGAGAAGAAGTAGCCCGGCTACTCGGCAAAGGGCTCCTCCGGGAATTCCTCACCGATGGGGCCAAAAATCAGTTCTGAGACAGGGAGGCAGTCAAGAAAAACGAAGTAAATAAACCACAACATGTCATCCACATGATTATGGGGGCGCTGACACCCCACAGGAACCCATGATGAGGAAAACAAAAATATCCAACACCAGGGAGAAACGGACTCAGGGGTATATCCCCGAGGACACCCTTACATTCAGCGAAGAAGACATAGAGGCCCTATCTAAACCCTACAACGACACCCTGGTAATTCCCTTTCTTGTAAATTCTTTTCAAATAAAATGTGTACTTGTGGATCCAGGTAGCTCGGCCAATATTATCAGGTCAAGGGTGGTAGAACAACTCGAAATAACTAAATGGATCGTGCTCACTACTCGGATCCTTAAGGGCTTCAACATGGCAAGTAAAACGACGAAAGGAGAGATCGTCGTCCCCATCACCATGGCTGGCACAACCCAAAACACCAAGTTCCATGTCATCGAGGTAGACATGAGGTATAACGCCTTGTTCGGATGACCGTGGATACATTATGAGAGCAGTACCATCCATTCTCCACCAGATGATAAAATTCCCGACGAAAGACAGAATCAAAACCGTCTACAGAGAACAACACACAGTAAGAGAAATGTTTGCAATACAAGACGCGCTATCAGCACTCGTACCTCCGCTTCTGAATAAGCCCATGGGCGAATCAGGTCTTAACACCGGTTGGATTTGACAAATGCAAAAATATAAATCTGCACGCGTATCCGACCTCGGGCGGTCGTAACAACTTAGCTTCAAGGCACCACCGACATATCTCGTTCCAAGGTACCGCCATTTCTTTTATTTTACTTTCAAATTAGAAATTAACCCTCATGCAGGCACTCAATCGAAGATATCAGGACACTGGGAGACCCACCAAAAGCGTGCCCGTTGCAGTCTTTTGCTTGGACCGAGTTTTCTATCCCAAAAAGAAGAAGGGTTTTTACCAGCAAGGTTTTTAATGAGGCAATGCCCACGAAGCTACTAGAGGAGAAACTCCACAAAATTGCTCGAAGCCAGCATTTGAAACAGCAAAGGGCATTTCCCCTGAAATCCACCTGATTCATATGAGGTAGGAAAGCGCCGAACAAAGGTC
Organism: Nicotiana glauca; assembly: GCA_026770625.1. Lineage (NCBI taxonomy): Eukaryota > Viridiplantae > Streptophyta > Magnoliopsida > Solanales > Solanaceae > Nicotiana > Nicotiana glauca. Next base: position 136,999 of record MU700846.1, on the reverse strand, counting down.
CCTACGGGGAGATAGTGTACCAGGCCAAAATAGTCAATATAGTCAAACCTCGCCAAAGCGAGAGCATGTATTATTATATTGGGCAATCAAAAATAACCCCCCCCCCCTTTCTTTTTATGAGAAAAGAGAAAGGCTTCTAGTCAAGAATAAAGCAACATGAAAATCAACAAAACAACCCGACTCGGCCTAGAACCGGTCGATTCGACGCAATAGCACATGTATTGCACCAGTGAATCAGAGGATATCTTCCAACGCCTTACTCTCCAAAAGGAAAAATCGCAGCATACTACCGATAGAGGCCTCTTCATCGAATACGTCCCGAGATACTCGAAGACTTAAAAATGATTCAGCATCCACCCTACCCTGGGATCGGAGTTTCGTGCTCACGAAGCCTTTGCAGTGCAACTCCGGGTTCGCAAAAAGCTGTCTTCAAGCTTAAGAAGAACTCGGTGACTCGAAAAAATAATTGCCAATCAGCATGCACTGGAAAATTCGAAATTGTAAGACCCTAGGGCAGCCTCGGTATAACCAGATCTACTCTCCACAAACTGTAGACCTTAACAGGCATGAAAAATCCCGTAGTTTTGGCTATACGTCGCATTTGTAAGCATCCCTAAAGGGCATACCCTCGTGTAGATGCCTAAAACTGCCGCTTGCGATAAAAAATGGCCACGGCGAAACGCATATGACTACAGTCAAAATGGCTGCTACAGCCGAAATAACGTGACCCAGGGATGCCCGACTATCGCTAAAAAATCCTCTGAATCTGCTGAAGAAAGAACCAGTTAAAAAACAGGCTTCCCTCAATAGGCAAAAAATGGGTCCTGACCACGTTGGCTCCGAAATTTCAAAAGCGTCAATCTACTCGACCTATGAGCTATGAACCTTACGAGGTGCTCAAAACATCACCGACTACGATTTGAAATCGAGGTTGTTTCAGAACCGACGATGGGTCAGGAAAAAATATGCAAAAAGACCTTAACGAGCAGGAAACAAAGCCTATAAAAAGTCCCAAGGAAAAAACAGCGTAAAAGCCATCATCGATAGCTAAGCAAGCCTACGTGCCTCATATCAAAAGGACTCTACGACCATACAGCATAAGAGCCCTTATCGCCAGCTTGAAAATTGATAACTTGAGGATTAAAGCGAGCTTGAATCGTAACCCGATTCAGAGACCGCATCCAAAATAGTTGACTATGCAAGACTATAGGCCACATACTAAAAGGTCTCAACGACCAAATGGCATAAATGCCGCTATCGCCGGCCGAAAAATTATGGAAGATTTGAGGGTCGATTACACCTCATAAATGCCACTCTCTCCCTTTTCTCTAATTCACTTAATTCTCACAGGTTCAAAGCTATTTCGATAGTTAGCTATTCTCCTTGTTTTTTCGTTCAATATCCCTCGAGGTCACCTTAGCACTTTATCGTTTCTCACTTGTTCTATATTATTTCGCTCAATATTGATAGTATAGAGCCTTGTTTAGCTATATTTTTACCTGTTATCCCCTTCCCGATTACCCTCGATAGCCTGAGGTAGGCTCGAACCTCAGCCCCGAGGTGTCTGCTGGCTGATCTTACGCCCGGGCAATAGACCTCTACAGGTATGATTACTGCCTTGCTTAATTCGCTTTTCATCATTATACTTCACGTTTTAGCACTAACCACCCTAACAAACTAGCTCGGGAATAGATCATGTATTTTTAAAATCCCATTTACAAATTTAATTGTTTCTTCAGAGGAAGGTGTTGCTACGCCAAGTTCAAGATCAGTAAAAGTGTTGGAAAGATTAAAGAAGTAGCGAGTGACCAGTCATTATCTGATGAGGATGTGTTGTAAAAGTCAAGTGGAAAAGACAAATAGAGTGTAATGTTTTTAAAGAGAAACTTTGACCCAGCAATTTCTAAAATGGAAGGCGTGAGACGAGTAATTGAGATGGTCGAGTTTCAGCACCGGGGACATTTGTTTACAATGGATGCGCCTAAGGTCTATGAGGATGATATCCAAAGTTCCTATGCTGTTTACCCTGAAAATGGTAACAATAATTAAATTTTGTAAATGGGACTCTAAAAATATGTGATCTATTTTTATGCTAGTTGTTAGAGCAGTTGATGCTAGGCGTATGAAGTTTAACAGAGAAATGTGGCTAAAATGGGGCAGCAGTCAAACCGAGGGTCTTGCTGCCCGGGCTTCGGACTAGTCGATAGAAGGCCTCGGGGTCGATATCTGGCTCGAGCTCGAGCTATCGGGGATAACCGGTGGGAGGGGGATAACAATTAAGATATGATTAAAGAAGGCTCTTTATGGCCGATACCAAGCAATAAATGAAAAGGAAGTAGGAAAGCAATAAATTTAAAAAGTAGCCTCGAGTAGACGAGTTAGAGAGAAAAAAGAGAGAGAGATATTATTATTTTTGTGCATAATAGTTAGATCGATCGTAATCCGGGATTACAAAGTTATGGGGATCTCCTTTATTTAGGAGGGGAATCCTGTTACAGTACAAAATATATTAATTGTAAAGACATGGAGATGGGACGACTGGACGTGAAGTCTACAGATAGGTCCCGGATAGGTCAGCTATGCCTGATTAAGCCATGTGCTTTGGGAACTCCCCTCTCACCTGCTATGTCCAGCTATATTTGTTATAACTCAAGTCCTCCAGGCCGATACCTGACGACCCCTTAGGGTGAGTCTCGACCTTGCCTTCGAGCGTCAAGGAGTATGACCGCGAGATGACCTTATGATGGAGAAATCGAGCTCCCAGATTCCCTACACACAGATAGTCTCCATATTTCTTAGTGTTAAAGTGGTAAGGAACGACAAGAAACGATCCTAAACTTCAGCTTCTTTCGATGTTCTTGCAATCGACAATGGCTATAAGGTGCCAAGATGCAGTATGCGCGCTGTTTCTGCAAGTTTTCACATTGAATGTGATGGCTTGCTTCCTTCAATGTACCCATGATGCTTTTATAAATACTCCCTTCTTTCTTTCTAGACCCCATCTCGTGCCAAAAACCCCTAATAAGGTTTGTTCTTACCTCGTTCTTCCCCTCCATCCGGAACGCAACTCTTTTTCTTCCTTCAGAATCTCCCAAGGATGGCGAAAATCTCCACTTCTGCTTCCTAGGAGGTTGGGGGTTCATTCTCTTTGTTTTTCTCTCAAGGCGAAGTGACAACCTTCCCTTGTGCTGAGGAATACATCCCAGGATCCTTTGCGATGACCTCCGATTTTAAGGTCGAGAGAATTTCCTCGAAGCCAGGGCGCCGCGATCCTATAACTCGGTATTTTAGCTCGATAACGGACATAGAGAGAGTGAGGGCTGACTGCCACTGAGGGGATAGCGTGCTCGTGGAGATTCCTACTCGGGAGGAAGATATTATGGCTCATAAAGCTAGCTTTCTGAGCGTATATACCTACCCATTTACCTTGGTTCCAATGGGGCCATCCTCGCCCCCGATCGATCCCGTAATTCTCGGCATCTGCCGGAGTTTTCAAATAACTCTGGGCCAAATTCATCCTTCATTCTGGCGCATGGCTTATATGATTAGGCATTACTCGAACATGATAGAGGATATGCCCTTCACTCTCAACCATCTGATCCGGATGTATAGTCCTCATTTTTTTCGTGGGGACTTAATCAAGCTTCGTTACCGAGCCCCGAGATCTCATTTTTCCTGCACCAAGGAGCTCAGGGCCAAGGGATGGGTAAGATAATTTGTTCAACTGAGGACGTCTGACTTGATTCCAATGGAAAAGATGTCGTTCCCAGAAAAGTGGAACGTTGTGTTGTCTTTGATCTTTTTTGGCAATACCTCCCCACGCATCTAACTATGATTTTCATACCTTTTCAGCCGTAGTGATCTACCCTAGCACGGTGGTGGATCTCCAGGGTTGGGTTGGACACTTATACTCGATTTGCCCATATACCGAATGAGTGTGGCAAGATTTGTCCCGAGCTCGGTTGGAAGAACAAGACCATGGTGAGCCCCGAGCCTTTCGGCATTCGCACATTTTGATGTTGATTGTAGTTAGTAGCGTTCTTCATCCTTTTCATTTATGTAGGTCTAGGAGAAATCCTTTTGACGAAGGAGGCACCGTCCATTGGAGGGGATGCTCTAGTGCTCGGCGAGGAGAAGAAAAGGCGAGGGAGTCTATCGGTTGGGTATCCAGAGCTCAAGAGGATTATGGTGGAAGATTCCTAGGTTGACCCAGTAGTTCTGACCTCGAAGGCGATGGGAAAACCTCGAGCTGAAGGTGAGGGAGAAAGCAGCTTCCTGATAGCCCCCAAAGAGCGTACACACTCGGTCGACCCTCGGGCCATGAGGATGGATTCTCCCAGACCGGGATTTGATATCGTGTGGCTTAGCTTTGTGGTAATGAGGCAAGGGATGGAGTATCGAGAACTACCCCTGAGTTGGCAAGTGGCCAGAATTCTCCCTGAGCTGGGATACCTTTGGTGGGTAGTTCGGATGGGCCTAGATCTGGGACCCAAAGTAAACAAAGGGCGGAGATTTTGGCTAACCATGTTAACCTGTTGATTGTTGTCGACTCTCCTCAAAGAGAGGACCTTCCGCCTCATAAAATTCAAGACGTCCCGCATGAAGAGCCTTCTAAAGCAGGAGCACTAGTCAAAGGTGGAGATATACTTGAGAGGTTGCCAACCATCCTCGAGGGTAATTTTTTCTAACCTTGTCCGCCGCTCTGGGCTATCTCGGTGTTTATTTCTCTAACTTGTTTCTTTACGTGGTTTCAGGCTAATGTGATTTATAACCAAGCTTTCACCTAGCATCAGGATGAGGTGAGCCGCTTGTAAGGCCCCGTGAAATCCCTATTCGAAAACCCGGATTCCATAGTGCCCAGTTAGGAGCATATGTTAACAATTCATAAATATACTTCGCGGCGAACTTGTTTGCCGCGGCGCGGACCTTTTTGGATTGAATAATGCATTAAAAAGTCAAGAATAAGTTTTCATAAAAATTCAAGAAATACGATCCAGAATGCGGTAGCATACTCGAAATGCAGACCGCATATCTGCCGCAGAGTGAGGCAGAACGTTGGCTAAACTGAAGTCAGTTATGCGGTCGAAATACGGTCGCATAATCAAAATGCGGACCACATAGTCCTCATATATTTTCCTTTGAGTTTTGCGAGGGTCAGTTCTGCGGTGCACTTTGGGACCGCAGAACATGAATGCGGACTGCATTCTTACCGCAGACCGAGTCAAAGTGTTTAGTTTCTGGGGAGCATTTTTGCGGTGTATTATGCGGACCGCATGTTTACTCTGCGATCGCAAATGCGACCGCATATTTGACTCGGGGCTCCAATTTTCTAATTTTTAACCCGACCTCCATATCGATATATGCGGTGTTATAGCTCATTTTAAGCATTTTTCTGAGCATTTACTAGAGGGAGAGAGAGGGTTTTTAGAGAGAGAAAGATTCCATATCAAATTACTCCATAAGATATGGCTAAATCCTTGAAGAAAATCAAGTGAAGACCCCTAGACCTTCATCTCAAGAGGTAAGACTCCATCACCCCAACTCTTATTTGTTTTATTCTCATATATAAGTGGTCACTAGTGAGGTGATTCATGGGTATAACAATGGATTCCTTGCATGCATATCAAACCTTAGAGTAGTGGGACGTGGTGAATTAAAGAGGGGTACAAAATGATATAAATTGCACCTTTAGGGTTTGCCAATATGCTTGAGCCAAGTTAGAGTCTCAATCTCATCTCTAATTCTTGATTTAATTTGTAATTCTTACTCAATAGATCGAAGTGCTCAGAGTTTCGGAAATTTGTAAAAGAGTAAGGAAAGCTTTATTGAGGTATGTATGGCTAAAACCCCTATTTATTAGAAATTGAACTCCGTTGTCATTACGTAAGTATGGTAAGAGTTGAATTGGCTAGTGTATTGATTGTCATTACGCATTAATTGATTTGCATATATCGATACATATTCGTGAAGGACGTTCCTTAATGTGAATAATGTACCAATCTTGAAAATCAGATAATGATGAAAAGTACAGTTATGTGTTGAAGTATTTGGGCTATAAGCCAACATTGAAATAAAAGTTATTCGTGCTAGCTATGTGCTCACTTACCTGTGATTGCAATTTGAGTTATCCTTGATATATGTGTCTATGATCACAACTTGTGAAATGAATGTTGAAAAAGGGAAACGATGTGATGATGGTGGCCATGAGTGCCCCAGGAATTGTTATGATATGTGTGGGATAAAGATCTGAAGTGTTGACTAATGAGAATGGAGTAATGCCTCTAATGAGGTGACCTAGCCGATCGGGTCGTGATCGGACGCCATGCCACACACATGGTGGTAATGTGCTGATAGTGAATTTCGGATAAGGGAAATGAAATATTGATTGAGAGTAATGCCTCCAATGAGGTGACCTAGCCGGTCGGGTCGTGACCGGACTCCACTCAAGATGGCGGTGGTATTGAGAACAGTGGTGAACACGTGACAGAAATGTCCTAATCTATGTTGTGGAAATTGTATGAAATGTTATATGAATTGCTTCTTTGATTTGCCCATATTATTTGTTTGTATCTGCTGATAGTTCTTTCTAGAAAAATGGTGTTTAGTTATACATACCAGTACAATTCAAATGTACTGACGTTCCTTTTGCCGGGGGCACTACATTCGTGTTATGATTGTAGGTGGCTCCATAGAGGACAATGCCGATCATGTGTAGCGGAGCGTTTTCCTACTCGAAGTCTCGGTGAGCCCTTTTCTTCCATGGGGCCATATGGTGTATCTTTTATTATTACAGCTTGCCACTTTTGAGGTATAGCCGGGGCCTTGTTGCTGGCATAGTTATGCTTATCTGTTGTATCCTTAGAGGCTCCAAAGACACTAGTGTGGGTTATGTACGGGTGTTCGGGGAGTCACTATATATATGTTGTAATCCTAAACTTGTGATCTCTATAAACTATCACTCTAATAGAATCCTTGAAGCTAGCTTATGTACGGTAAATCTTTGTGATATGAAATGAACCAATGATGTAGTATGCACCATGTATTCCCATTTATATTAATGAAAGGCATAAATTCCATATTCATATTGAGTTGGGGTAGAAAGTGTTCGGTAAGGCTTGCTCAGTCGGGTTCACTTGATTGAGCGCCGGTCGTGCCTCCCAAGGTTGGGGCATGACACCGCTGCAAGCGTGAGAACCCTAAACCCTAAACCCTAAACCATAAATCCTACCGAGCAGGTTGCTCATCCCCCGTCTTTACTATTATTCAAGCCCTTGTGAGGTCCCGTCGCTTTTAACTTCTCATACCTAATTTGTGCGGTTTGAGAAGGAAAACGTCCCGTTGAGAGGGGAGCTTTGGGCCAAAGATGCTGAAATTTCTGAGCCGAGTCAGCATACGAGCGAGATGGCCTCCGAGAGGTACAACCTCCAGGGGAAGGTAACCTTGATCGAGCGTCAGCTTTGGGATGCGAAGGAGGATAGTGACAAGTACAATGACCTCTATTCCGAACTGGTGGCTGCATTGTTTTGAATAAAATCCGAGGTCGAGGTGCTTGTATCTTCACATGGGGAGGGGGAGCAATTGCCGCAAAATCTTATGTTGTGAGGACATTCGAGGGGGCTAGTTTGATTTTACCTCGGGCTTCAGATTGTGCCTGGCCGGATTACCGAAAATAGACTGTTAGGGGAGCATTGGAAGGAATCTCGAGTGGTGCTAAGAATGGGGGTATCCTCGGGGAGATAAGATGCCGTTGAGATAGGACCATCCGGGGACTCATAATTGCCCGGGTGCGACCCTTGGAGAGCTGTCGAGGATGCCGGTTTGGCAATAGATTAGGATCTTTGTTATTTTTCTTGTCGATCTTTCTGTATGTATACACCACTTTTATTCTGGCATATGTATAAAGTGAAACCTGCGGCTTTGTTTTCCTCATTCCCTTTTCTGCCATGAATTAAGAATTGGCGAGAAATCTTAGATTCGGAGTACGGCTCCGGTGCTCATCAAGCAGGCTCGAAGGCTCTTTTATGCTCGGTTAAGTGCAGTTTTTAACGCAGGTTGGCGTTAGAGCTCATATGCTTCGCTCAGCTATTTTGGGTTTAGTCTCCGTGTCAAGTTTTGACTCGAGCTTACCTGAACTTTAATCTTCTATGTGTTCATGGGCAGACGACAATGGCTCTTACGCCTTGCTCTTGGTCACTTGTATTCCAACCGTTTGGGGTTCAGTCTCCGAGTCGGGTTGCGACACGAGCTTAATCGACCCTAAATTTTTTTGTGCATGCATGGGCGGATGAAGATGGCGCTTACGCCTCGGGTCGAAGCGACCTTTCAAGTATGTGGCCTTGAGGCTCGTAGAGCTAGAAATGATGGCTCTTACGCTGTGCCCTTAGTCATGTGTAGTTAACTATTTTGGATCCAGTTTCCACATCGGGTTGCGACCTGAGCTTATTTTATTCCTCAAGTTTTCAATTTTTTAGCTAGCGACAATGGCTCTTACGCTTTCAGTCGTTGCGACCATTTAGTGTGTGGCCATAAGGCTCGTTTGGCTGGAGACTATGGATCTTACGCTTTTTTTCTTAGGTATATGTAGGCTTTCTTTTCCTCTCGTTAAGGTCTTTTTGAAATGATTTGCCTGACCCGTCGTCGATTCGGGAAGAACCTCAATTTCAAGTCGTTAGCGGCAATTTTTAAGGACCTCAGAAGGTTTTTAGCTCGTAGGCTGAGTAGCTCAAAGACTTGTGATTTAGAGCTGACATGGTCGAATCTCGTTTTGCCTGTTGAGGGTAGCTTGTTTTAACTGGTTCTTTTCGAAGTAATGGCCTGTGATTTTGTTAGTGACAGTCGGCGTCCTCGAGTCGCATTAATTTAGCCGGTGCAACCATTTTGACCGAAGTCATATGTGTTTAGACGGAGCCATTTTTGATCCCGAGTGATAGTTTAGGCATCTACATTGAGGGTATGCCCTTTCGGGAGTCCTATAAATGCGAAATATAGCCTGAACTTAGTGATTGAGTTTTATGCCTGTAGTAAGGTCTTATAAAAAATTTATACCTATTGATGTCTTACAATTTGTCATGCCTGTTGAGGTCTTAAAGTTTGTCATGTCTGTTAAGGTCTTACAGTTTTTGTTGCTATGCACAATAGTTCTGGTTGGACCGAGTCTGCCAATTCGGGGTCTTACGACCTTGGGTTTTCAAGTGTTTGGAGATTGACGATAGTCTCCGAGTCATAGAGTTTGCTTAGGCTCGAAAGTTGTTACTCGTGAGCTCGGAATTGCCTCATTAGGGCCTTATGAGCATGGAGTTTTTACCTTGAGGTCTTGCGGGTATTAAACCATTGACGCTAAATCTCCGAGCATTTTGGGATGTAGTCCATGGGGGGGGGGGAGTACTTGCCCCGAGCATGCCAAATTTTTCTTTTTTTGAGTACGACATACTGAAAGATATTCTTTAATTTCTTGGCATAAATACACATTGTTTCATTGCCATGAGCTCAGCCCACGAGGGTACGGTTCGTTCGAATGTTTGTCTCGGTACACCATTTTCTACTGGAACCTCGTTTGTCATTTCCCGATATGGGGTTGATCGCGAAGAAAGTTCGGTAGGCTTGTTGAATCCTTTTCAGGAAGTGTGCGGCTATTGCCACATTAAAAACCCTACCTGTAAAAACCCGTCCCAGGGTAAAAAAAAACTTGGTTAAAGGAAATGAGTGCAACGTTTGCCCAAGGATATTTGCGGGATTTTCTGATCGGATTCCCAGAAGTAATACCGCTTAAGCATCGATACATTCCAGTTGCTCGGAAGCTATTCGCCTTCCATGGTGCCAAGCTTATAGGATCCTTTGCCAATAATCTCGAGGACACGGTATGGCCCCTCCCAATTCTGGCCCAGCTTCCCTTCATTATTGTTTCGGGTGCTGTGACTAACCTTACTAAGGACCAACTCCCCGATCCCAAAATATCGGAGATTTGTTCTCTTGTTGTAGTACCTTACGAATTTCTGCTTCTGGGCAACCATCCGAATTAGCGAGGCTTTACGCCTTTCATTGAGTAGCTCGAGGGCCGTTGTCATAGCCTCATTGTTCGAGCCCTTATTAGTGTGATGGAATCTAACACTCGATTCCCCGACCTCCACTGGTATCAATGTTTCGGCGCCGTACTCTAGAGAGAAGGGTGTTTCCCCCGTTCTTGATTTTGAAGTTGTTCAATATGCCAATAGTACCTCAGGCAGCGTTTCTATCCCTTTTCCCTTGGCGCTCACCAGTCTCTTTTTTAAGTTCTGAACGATGGTTCTATTCGTAGATTCGGCCTAGCCATTTGCATACAGATGGTAAAGCGTCGACGGGATTACCTTGATTTTGTTATCTTCAAGGAACTGTGTTACCTTTCTCTCGACAATTTACCTCTTGTTATTGCATGTTATTTCGGATGGGATTCTGAACCGGCATATGATGTGATCCCATATGAAATTGATGACTTCCTTCTCTCTTATTTTCTCAAAAGCCTGTGCTTTCACCCAGTTTGAAAAGTAATCAGTCATAAACAGAATGAACCTAGCCTTACCTGGTAGCGTTGCAAAGGGCCGATGTTGTCCATTCCCCATTTCATGAATAGACATGGTGATAAAACGGAATGTAGTTCCTTGCTAGGTTGGTGGATTATGGGAGCGAATCTCTGGCACTTGTCGCATTTTCGCATAAATTCTCTAGTGTATTTTTCCATGCATTCCCAATAGTATCCCACTCTGATCACCTTTCGGACCAAGGAATCTGCCCCGAAATTATTTCCGCAGGTGTCCTCATGGATCTCTCGGAGTACGTAATCCTTGTCGCCCGATCCCAAGCAGACCGCCAGGGGGCCATCAAAAGTTCTCTGATATAGAGTCCCATTTTCATCGAGTGAGAACCGGGCGGCTTTGGTTTACAGGGCCCTCGATTCTTTTGGATTCGCAGGCAGCTTCCCATCTCTAAGATAAACAATATATTTATTTCTCCAATCCCATGTCGGACTGGTGGAGTTAATCTCTGCGTGGCCTTCCTCAACCACTTATTTGAACAATTGAACCACGAATCCGAGGAGTAGGTTTTTCTTCTTTAGCAGAGGATCCCAGATTCGCGAGGGAATCGACCTCGTTGGTCTACTCTCGAGGTACATGGACTAAGTCCATTCCTTGAAGCGATTATTGTGACTTGGATTTTTTCCAAGTACCTCAGCATCCTGTCCTCTCGAGCTCTGTAGCTTCCGTTCACTTGGCTCACTACGAGGAGCAAATCATATTTCTCCTCGACAATCTCGACCTGTAAAATTTTGGCCAATTCTAAACCTGCAATCATAGTCTCGTACTCGACTTCATTGTTAGTCAATTTCGTAGTTTTTATGGATTGTCTGATTACGCGGCCAATGGGTGGCTTTAAGAATATACCGAGCCCAGATTCCCTTATGTTTGTGGCACCATCTGTGAATAGGGTCCATACCTTGGAGGACGTGCCTGATTTCAATAAAAGTTCCTTCTCTACCTCGGGTACGAGAGATGGTAAGAAATCAGCCACAAAGTCTGCCAGGATTTGGGACTTGATGGTCGTTTGAGGTTGATACTCGATATCATACCCTTCAATCTCAATGGCCTATTTATCCAATTAACATGATAACTCGGGTTTATGCTGTATGCTCTGGAGGGGGTAAGTTGACAAAACGCAGATACGGTGGCACTGAAATTGAGGCTTCAGCTTGCGCGGGGCGCTTATCAATTCAACAACAAACAACAACAACCCAGTATAATCCCACTTAGTGGGGTCTGGGGAGGGTAGTGTGTACGCAGACCTTACCCCTACCCTAGGGTAGAGAGGCTGTTTCCAAATAGACCCCCGGCATCCTTCCCTTCAAGAACTTCCCACCTTGCTCTTGGGGAGACTCGAACTCACAACCTCTCGGTTGGAAGTGGGGGTTGCTTACCATCAGAGCAACCCCTCTTGTCTGAGGCGCTTATCAATGTGAGAGCTAATTTTTCTAGATGGGGATATCGGGTTTTGGCGTCCCCCAAGGTTCGGATAACATAATAAATAGGAAATTGTGTACCCTGCTCCTCTCAAACCAGCACACTACTCACTGCTATTTCAGACACGGCCAGGTATAGGTATAGCGTCTCATCCTCCTTGGGTGTATGCAGCAAAGGCGGGCTAGTCAGGTATCGTTTCAGTTTTTCTAGGGCATGTGGCATTGTACAGTCCATTCAAAGTTGCTCTTTATTTTGAGTATAGAGAAGAAATGGTGACTTTTGTCCGACGACCTTGATATGAACCTGCCCAGGGCTGCTATCTGCCCTGTTCGCCGTTGGACAAACGTCACATTTTTCACCACTGCGATCTCTTCGATTGCTTTTATCTTGTCGGGATTGATCTTGATCCCCCTGTTTGAAACCATGAAACCCATGAATTTGCTCGAACCCACCCCAAAGGCACACTTCTTGGGGTTGAGCTTCATGTTGTAGCTTCTGAGGATGTTGAAAGTTTCCTGCAATTGGGTCAGATGGTCCTCTACGTGCAGGGACTTGACTACCATATGATCATTATATACTTCCATTGATTTACCTACTTGGTGCTCGAACATTTTATTAACTAGGCGCTGGTACGTTGCCCCTACATTGTTTAGCCTGAAGGGCATTATGTTATAGTAATGTGTACCATACTTTTTGATGAACGAGGTTTTTTCCCTGTTATCCGGGTTCATCTGGATTTGATTATACCCCGAGTAGACATCAAGAAATGTAAGGGTCTCATGGTCGACCGTAGCATTGATCAGACGATCTATATTAGGCAGTGGGAAGGAATCTTTGGGGCATGACTTATTCAAATCTTTATAATCTACGCACATTCTTAGCTTGTTCCACATTTTGGGCACTACTACTACTACGTTAGCCAGCCAATCGGGATACTATCCCTCTCTATTGGATCCGATTTTAAGAAGTTTTGCTACCTCATCTTTGATGAAGGCACATTTTACCTAAGACTGCGATCTTCTCTTTTGCTTTATAGGTTTGAATTTGAGATCAACGCTCAGCCTGCTGGAGGTTATTTCCGGCGGGATTCATATTATATCTAGGTGGGACCAGGTGAAACAGTCGATATTGTTACTAAGAAATTGAGTAAACCTTGTCCTGAGTTCAGGGGTTATTCATGTTAGTTTACCTTACAATCTGGGAGGTGCTCGATTAAAATGGTCTGTTCCAGCTCTTCGATAGTTGATTTGGCCGCATCCGATTCCTTGGGGGCGATGAAGTTTTGGGGGGCGAAGAAATCTTTCTCGTCATCTTCGAGGGTCTATATGTTTCTCTCCTCATTCGAGACCGAGCATAAGGGGATTGGCTCCTCATGGTGGACCACAAACATTTCTTTCGTTGCATGTTGCTCTCTATCTATGGTTGTGATGCCATCCCTCGTGGAAAACCTTATCACCTGATCCAAGGTTGAGGGTATTGCCCTCATACTATGTATCCAAGGCCTGTCGAGTAATGCATTGTACCTCATGCTGCCGTTGATGACCTGGAACTTGGTGTTCTAGATCGCGTCGAACGTGTTGATCGGGAGGGTAATCTCTCCCCTTATTACTTCACCGGTCATGTTGAAACCGTGGAGGATTCGAGGGTCGGGAATTACTTGATTGAGCAGCCCCAGTTGTTATACCACCTCTGATCTAATTATGATGGCCGAGCTGCCTGGATCCATGAGCACGCGCTTTATACTGGTATTGTTTAAGAGAAACGAGATCACTAGCGCATCGTTGTGCGATTCTATCACGGCCTCGATATCCTCCTCACTGAATATGAGGGTGTCTTTGTGCATGCTATTTCAAATCGATCCTTCTTCCGTAGTGGACGTTCTCGTTTGCTTGAACATGGGTCCCTAGGGAGCGTCGGTTCCTCCTGTCACGACCCATTTTCTGAACAAGCCGGGACCGGCACTCGATCACTAAACATGACCGAGCGAACCATCTCTGCTTATCAAATTTATTATAACTCCAAACTTTATACGCAACAAGGCAATACTCTAACCAAATACTTTCATTTAATTTAAATATTTAAATAAATTGATTCCAAAACTTTATTCATAGTAACCAATGAAATACTACTAAGTTATTATAAAAAACATCTGAATCTTAGCCCTACGACTATGTCTATGAAGCCTCTACTGATAAACCGACGCACTGCTCAGGACACGAGATTTCCTAGACAGTTCTCGAAGTAAATAAAGAAATAACTTAATAATGATGACTCTAAGGAATACTCCACGAACAAAAGCGGAGCTCACCAATAGCACTGGAAGAGAAGGAAGTCCTAACTCGTAGCCTGCTCGCCTGTAAATCCGGTTCCTACGTAGTACCGCAGACCAACATAGGTTCCCAAAAGAGAACGTCAGTACCATCCACTGTACTCAGTGAATCTCAACAACATGGGTGAAACTTTAATAAGATATACATCATGAGCAAAGGTTCGAAATGCATGTAAAACATAAAGCTTATAAGAATAATTCTAAATAATTGCATAATAGCAGTTTATGAGTATTCTAAAAGAAATTCTTTTCTTTTTCTTTCTTATAAAAAAGATACTTCATTTTTTACTTTGGGAGTTCCAACTATTCTGACTTAATTCTGTCTCAGTCACCGTCTGATCACACGGGTTCGATCCCAACCTGATCGAATAGGCCCAATCCACGAGGTGTCACTCGCTTCATGGTTCTCAGCGCTCATGTATCATACCTTAGCATGGCTAAGTAATTTCTCAGCAACGAGACCCTCGGCTCGTGTGCTCCCTACTTTGGCACAAGTAGTTTCAGGAAGTCAACGCCGTGGTCAGGACCTTCGGCCTGGACGATGACCCCTTCTCAGAATAAAGGATACTCCCAAGAATCTTTTCTTTCTAAAACTCCTTCTTGTGACTTTTCAAGTCTAAATCTTTTATACATACTCATACTGATATCCTTAACTGTAAGGCATGACATAAGAATGAAATAAACATTCAAAGGTTTTTATAAAGGTTCTTGATCCATCATAAATTTTCAACATGAGAATAACATATATGAATAACATAAAAATCTGAAATTTATGCACATATATCCAAATAATCATCTAAACTTTAGCTAGAAAATAATTCTAAGCTAATAGGTACTTACTACTCCAATTAAGCACAAAGAATAACATAGAAATCTGCAATTTAGGAATGAAATAAACATATAAAAGTATTTCTAAAGACTCTTTCTTCTTCATAAATTTTCAACATGAAAATAACATATAAGGATAACACAAAAATCTGAAAATATAAGCACATATATCATAATAACTCATCTAAGCTTTTGCTAGAAGAGTTCTAGGTTAATGGGTACTCACTCGCTCTAATTAAATAAATATAAACTCTTTTAAGCAATTCATCAAACACCGTGTATGCGTGCTTTTGTGAGTTAAACCACTTTAGCAAAGGGTTATATCAACTCACCTCAAAACTTTTCGAGTCAATACGTAGGCCCCAGTCTAATTGATACCAGTCAAATAATCGATTCTTTAACAACCAGTGTATTTTTAATCAATTTTAAAGTTTCACACCTAAACATGAAATTTATTGTTGATATAGAGGAAAAAGGGAATTAACTATTCAATTCTTACCTATTACTACTGTAGGGTAATTGACCATAGGGAATTTTACATACTTGAGTTCAAGAATTAGTGATTTTTAAGAAACCCTAAATTTTTTTTGTTACTGCGTGAGTCTGCCTCTGTTTCGTAGACTTTGTGATTGCTGCGTGAAAGAAACAGTGTTCTGTTTCTCTATTTAGAATAAGGCTTTTTAGCCTTTACGTGAAAGAACATAAGTTGTTTGATCAANAATTGTATATCCAATTATTTAAGTGTCTCTCTCTCTCTCTCTCTCTCTCTCTCTCTCTCTCTCTCTCTCTATATATATATATATATATATATATATATATATATATATATATATATATATATATATATATATATATATATATATATATATATATGCAATAATAATAATAATAATAATAATAAATTCTATAATTAACGTGTCTCGAAACTTTTATAAATTTGAGGAGTGTTACAATCTTTCCTCCTTAAAAACATTCGTTCTTGGACCTTTTAAGTTTTCTTAGCACTACTCAGTTTTCCAAGGGACTCAAAATTTTGGCTAACTCCCTAAATTTTCAAAAATTTCGGCAGAGTTTCCCTTGTAAATTGGACTATCCAAAAAAAATATCCCTGTCATAAATACCACAAATACACCAACAAAAACAAAATATACCATAAAAGGCCATTCATAGGCACCATACACAACTCATAAATTAATTACTCACACTCCGGCAAGGAGGTAACAGAATAACTAACAAGAATCTAAAATACAACACTTTAGCAAAAGTAAATCACTTTAATGAACTAAATATACACTGGCATAAACTAAATCACTAAAACAACTAAATATAATCTAGGAAGGACATAAATACTTGCTAACTTGTATTTAATAAATGAAACATAAATGTCAAACCAAACTTAGGTTCACATACCTTTTTCCTCAAATAAGTATGGATATTTCTTTCTCATATCTTCCTCGACCTCCCATGTAGCCTCTATTGTATCATGATTACTCCACAAAACTTTTACCGATGCTAAATCTTTTGTTCTCAACTTTCTTACTTGCCTATCGAGAATTTCTATAGGTACCTCTTCATAAGTCAAGCCTTCTTTAATTTCTATAGTATCGGGAGGTATTATATGCGACTCATCATGAATGTACTTTCTAAGCATAGACACATGAAAGACAGGATGAACAGAGGACAACTCAATGGGTAGCGCTAGCTTATAAGCCACGTTTCCTTTCTTTTCTAGAATTTCATAAGGTCCGATAAATCTAGGGCTAAGTTTCCCTTTCTTACCAAACCTGATAACTCCTTTCATTGGTGAAACTTTCAAAAACACCTTATCTCCAACCATGAACTCTAACTCACGATGCCTCTTGTCAGAATAAGACTTTTGACGAATCTGAGCCGTTTTAAGTCTTTCTCTAATTAGTTGAACTTTCTCCAAGGCCTCACAAACAAACTCTGGACCAATCAGTGGCACCTCTGCTGGCTCAAACCAACCCACTGGAGACCTACATCTCCGCCCATACAATGCTTCATAAGGAGCCATACCAATGCTGGCCTGATAGCTGTTATTGTAAGAAAATTCTATAAGTGGCAAGTGATCATTCCAATTACCTCCAAAATCTATAACACACGCACGCAGCATATCTTCGAGAGTATGAATGGTCCTTTCCGCCTGGCCATCAATCTGTTGATGAAAAGCGATGCTTAAATTGACCTTGGTACCTAATCTTTTCTGAAATGCCTGCCAAAAATGCGCCGTGAACTGAGGGCATCTGTCAGATATGATTGAAATTGGAGTACCATGCAATCGGACTATTTCTTTGATGTACAACTGCGCATACTGCTCTGCGAAATCTGTCGTCTTTACTGGTAGGAAATGTGCGAACTTTGTCAGTCGGTCTACAATAACCCAAATTGAATCATGTTTACGGTATGTGCGAGGTAGGCATACTACGAAGTCCATATTAATCATCTCCCACTTCCACTGTGGTATCTCTATGTCTTGAGCTAGGCCACCAGGCCTCTGATGCTCGGCTTTGACTTGCTGGTAATTTAAACATTTTGCCACATGATCCGCTACTTGTTTCTTCATGCCTTTCCACCAATACAACTCTTTCAAATCTAGATACATTTTGGTAGCACCTGATGGATAGAGTACCTCAAATTGTGAGCTTCCTCCATTATGTCCTTCCTAAGACCATCTACATCAGGCACACATAACCGATCATTCAACTTCAAAACTCTGTCACTTCCTAGAGTGAAAGCAGTGATTTCTTTGCTTCTGACTCTTTCTTTTAATTTCACCAAGTACGGATCTTCGTCTTGCTTAGTCTTAACATGCGCAACAAGGGGGTATTGCGCTAAGGCATAAGCAGTTATATCTCCTTCTTCGGTCTCATCCAATCTAATTCCATCATTGGCTAGTTTTTGAATTTCTCGACCCAAAGATCGTCTTTGTACTGCAAGATGGGCCAAGACACCCATTGACTTCCTACTAAGTGCATCTGCTACCACATTAGCTTTGCCCGGGTGATAAAGGATATTGATGTCATAGTCTTTCAATAACTCGAGCCACCTTCTCTGTCTCAAATTTAGTTCTTTTTGCTTGAAAATGTACTGGAGGCTTTTGTGATCTGTAAACACTTTAGAATGCTCGCCATAAAGGTAGTGTCTCCATATTTTTAATGCAAAAACCACTGCTGCAAGCTCCAAGACATATGTGGGGTAATTCTTTTCGTAATTCTTTAACTGTCGGGAAGCATAAGCAATAACTTTTTCATTTTGCATAAGAACACAACCAAGGCCCACTCTGGAGGCATCACAATACACTATGAACCCACCCGAACCTGTCGACAAGGTTAACACATGTGCAGTGGTCAACCTCTTCTTTAACTCTTGAAAACTCTGCTCACAAGCCTCTGACCATTGGAACTTAACTGCTTTCTAAGTCAACTTAGTTAATGGAGCTGCAAGTGAGGAAAACCCCTCCACAAACCTTCTATAGTAACCAGCAAACCCCAAGAAACTTCTGATTTCAGTTGGCATTGTCGGTCTAGGGCAGTTCTTGACTGTTTTTGTCTTTTGAGGGTGTACTTTTATTCCTTCACTAGATATCACATGGCCTAAGAATGCCACTGACTGCAACCCGAACTCAAATTTTGAAAACTTGGCATAAAGCTCATTCTCTTTCAAGGTCTGCAAGGCTATTCTGAGGTGTTCTGCATGATCTTCCTTGCTCTTAGAACACACCAAAATATCGTCTATAAACACAATAATAAAGGTATCCAGGAATGGCTTGAAAACTCTGTTCATGAGGTCCATGAATGCAGCTGGAGCATTTGTGAACCCGAAGGACATCACTAGAAATTCATAGTGCTCGTAGCGAGTTCTAAAGGCTGTTTTAGATATATCCTCTTTTCTGATTCTCAACTGATGGTACCCCGACCTCAAGTCTATTTTTGAAAAGTACTTTGCGCCCTGAATTTGATCAAATAAATCATCAATTCTTGGCAGTGGGTACTTGTTCTTAATGGTAACTTTATTCAACTGCCGATAGTCGACACACATTCTGAGAGACCCATCTTTCTTTTTGACAAATAGAACCAGGACACCCCATGGTGAAACACTCAGTCTGATGAAGCCCTTGTCAAGAAGGTCTTTCAACTGTTCTCTCAATTCATTAAGTTCTGCTGGAGCCATCCTATAAGGAGGTATAGATATGGGTCGAGTGCCTGGCATGAGATCAATGCCGAAGTCTATGATTCTTTTGGGAGGAAGTCCGGGAAGATCGCCTGGGAAAACTTCTGGAAATTCTCTAGCAATTGGTACTGACTCAAGAGCTGGTGGTTCTGATTCTGGATTAATAATGTGAGCCAAATAGGCGAGACACTCCTTACCAATCATTTGTTGTGCCTTAAGGAAAGAAATAAACTTACTTACAAGCGATACTGAACTACCCTTCCACTCTAAGACTTCTTCATTTGGAAATTGGAACTGGACTATCTTGGCATGACAATTTAACATGGCATAGCAGGAATATAACCAATCCATACCCATGATTACATCGAAATCCACCATTTCTAACTCTATGAGATCGGCTTTGGTGTTGCGACCTTGGACTGAAACTATACAACCTCTATAGACTCTGGTGAATTTCACTGACTCCCCAACTGGAGTAGATACTAGGAATGGCTCACTAAGTTGTTCATGTTCTAGTCCAAGGTTAATTGCAAAGTATGGAGTCACATATGAAAACGTTGATACTGGATCTATTATGGCATAAGCATTATGTGAGCAGACTAAAAGTATACCTGTAATAACTTCTGCAGATGCCTCTGCACTCTGACGATCAAGTGTAGCAAACAAACGGGGTGGTCCCTCTCCCTGAGTAACTCGGTCTGCACCCTTGCCTTCTCCATGCCCGGTCTGATTATGAGAACCATGAGCCTGAGGTGGTGCAACTACAGTAGCTGAGGAACTAGAAGGACGAGTTGATCCACCACTAAAATTACGTCGCAACT
Source organism: Nicotiana glauca (assembly GCA_026770625.1). Taxonomy (NCBI): domain Eukaryota; kingdom Viridiplantae; phylum Streptophyta; class Magnoliopsida; order Solanales; family Solanaceae; genus Nicotiana; species Nicotiana glauca. Next base: position 116,843 of record MU700846.1, on the reverse strand, counting down.
TTGGAAAGTTGGCCTCTATATGACCAATGTCTCCACAATGGTAGCAACCATGAAACCCGAGCTTGCACTAACCTGAATGTTGCCGCTTACATGTTCCACAAATACCTTGTTGGTGTGAATGTTACTCAGCATGACTCTCGCTATGTGAGGATGATGTCCTAAAATTCTGATTCTGGCGAGACTGATTTCCATTTCTCTGAGTACGTCTGAAGGAAGACCCACCACCTAACTGATGACCGGACTGAGCTGGTGCTAATGACTCCTTATATGAGGAGTCCCTTCCACCTCCATTGGATGTACCATTAAACCTGCCCGTTGTCCGAGATTTCTTGTTATACTCTTTTTCTTCTCTCCTTTGTTGTCTGTCTTTTTCTAAGTGCTTGGCAAACCCCACAACAGAGGAGAAGACTGTCATCCCTACTGCTGTAGCTGATGTCGTATCCTTAATGTGGTAAGCTAAACCACCAACAAACCTGCAAATCTTTGCTCTTTCTGTCTTAGCCATGTGAGGAGCATGCTTATCCAACCTTATGAATTCCATATAGTACTCTTGCACACTTTTATTCCCTTGCTTGAGCTGTTCGAACTCTGTAGCCTTAGCTTCTCTATCCTCTTCTGGGATAAAGTTAGCCATGAAGGCCTTTTCAAATTCTTCCCAAGTAAGCGGACCATCATCTTCATCTCTTTCATTTTCCCACATCTCAAACCAAGCGCCGGCCACATCTCTAAGCTGGTAAGCAGCCAGCTCCACAACTTCATCATCAAATGCTTTCATCACTCGGAGGGCTTTCTTGACACCCTCTAGCCACAACATCGGATCTTCATCAACTATAGAACCATGGAACACTGGAGGACTCAACTTTAAAAATTCATTTACTCTTGAGGACTCAAAATTGTTCTATATATTTGATTGAGGTAGAATCTCATCTCTTCTCTCGTTTTAGTTGGCCATAAATGCTTTAAATATCTCCATAGCACTGTTGACTGCATTAAACACCTGACCCACCTCTGGGGATATAGTTGTCTGAGCTGGAGCTGCTGTTGGGGGAGGTACTGGATCATCATGCTCCACCCCTTCTTCATGTTCAACTCAGGGTACTTGAACCCCATTTGTAGATTTACCCTTCCTTTTCTGAGTTGAAGCCTTTTTAGTTCTGCCTTGAGCCAGAATAGTAGCAATAGTTTCTTGAGCAGCATCCTGAGTGTCAGTGTCAGAGTTGCGAGTACGAGCCATTTCTGTGAGTTTTGGAGAAACAAATACATTAGATAATTTCTTAGAGATAGGATCTACTGCATGATCTAAAGTATGACAAAAAATGAGATTTTTCCCAAATGCTTGTAGCCTCCTGTTTATAAGTATGGCGCGCTTCATACACATAAACAAGACTCTACTAACACGACTTCATAGACACCTAGGACTCCATAAACCTGTGGCTCTGATACCAAGTTTGTCACGACCCATTTTCTGAAAAAGCCGGGACCGTCAAAGGTGTCACGAGCTAGATTGTTTTCGATTGGGCATTGTTCCCTTAGTATAATGTAATGTATTCGCTCTGATTTTGGTTAGATTCGACGCGCGTGGAGACCAAATTGAGGGACAAAGGTGTCACGAGCTAGAGATTTCACCGGTTCGAGGTGAGTAATACTTGTAAATGATATCCTGAG
>MU700846.1:90553-114524 GCA_026770625.1 Nicotiana glauca | reverse complement strand
AAATTGACTGTGCCCGTGTGGCTTGCATGCATATAACTGGACTGAGTGTGGATCGGGCTGCACGCCGCAGCGAATGCTACGATGATAGTGCACTTGGGCTGTAAGAGCCCCTCTGGAGTCTGAACCCCCACAGTGAGCGCGGGTACCCAAATGGATCGGGTTGTACGCCGCAGCGTTCATGTGCATTGTATTGCATTCACGCATTGATTCCTGTTTGTACTACGTGGCATGACATTTAGCTCTCTCATATCATTGGCATCCATGCTATTTCTTGCACTGTGTACCAGATACCCTGGTGTTATTTGTAAATAGAGTGTTGTGCCCGAGGGGATGACTTGTGTGCGGACTTGCACTACCTGATATCGCATTCATATGCTTACTTTTGGAAAAAGAATATTTTCGAAAGAGATTTTAAACTGAGCTAGATGTTTCTAAATGATTTTCACGGTTTTACTATTTTGTTCAAAAGTTTATACTGTACTATATAGCATGATGGAGTGTTCTTCGTGATTTCTTACCGCTCAGTTATTATTTACTCTTATTACCACTGAGTTGGAAGTACTCACTTTACTCCCTGCACCACGTGTGTAGATTCAGGTGTCCTGGGAGCATAGTTGAGCTATTTGCTGCTTCAGAGCTTCTCGGGAGTTGTCAAGGTAGCTGCCTGACGTTCGCAGGACCCGACTCCTCCCCTATCCCTTTATTATTTCCGCATTTTAGAGCATCAGTATTACTGAGGATGTATTATTTTGTTATCTTAGAGGCTCTAGACTCATGACACCAGGTCTTTGGGAGTTTTATTGGCGGTTGTTGTGATTTCCGTACCACTTCTGTCTATAATCACTATTTAAAACTATATCATCTGATGATCTAATGCTATAAATTGGAAATGGGTGGTGTGATTGAGTTGTGAGTGTTAATTGGTCGGGCTTGCCTAGCAATTATGTTGGGCGCCATCACGACCGGGATTGGGGTCGTGACATAAAACAACTTACTTCATGAGAGAACAAGATAAGGAATATGATACAATTAAGTTCCCTTGCATTCAGAATAACTAGTCACATGTCTGGTTCAATTCTTAATAAAATCGAATAAAGAAACACTAGAGGGACCAGAAAGGAATTAATTTCCCTCGTCGTTGTATAGTCAACTCTGCAGCTGTAAAAGTTGTTGCACTGTACCGCCTGGTAGGCTGCTACATTGTACCGTCTATCAGCAGTATAACACAGTTGTAGCTTGCTAAGGCCAAACTAAAAGGCACCATCCTTGATGACATCACACACACATATTATTAACATGAGGTAAGGGATTTCATCTCTCTAACACTGGCAAAATAAAAAGAAAATATTCTCTCAAGTGCTAGACACAACCTCTGTCACGAACAAAGCTGCTGCAACCTCAAGGACCAGATCCAAATATTGATGATATTTGAAGTCCTTAGGTTTGTTGATTCTTTGTTATTTGTTCTTCATGTGTAACTCCTACTTAGCTTCGTTAAAAGCATTGTGTAGGAAACCATTTGTAAATGATAAACCCTTGTATTTGTGTCTTGGTTAGAGTTAGTCAAGTGGTGAAGTCGTTATAATAGATTTATTACAAAGTGGCTTGCAATAGTATTGTTACAAGTCAGTGAGTAATTAAGTCTTTGTAATAGAGTTATTACAAAGTGGCTTGTAATAGTGTAGTTACAAGTTAGTGAGGTAATAAGAGGTTAATTCCTAGGTTAAAATAGGTTGTAATCTAAAGACTGCTTAGTGGTGAAGTTTATATCCTACAATAGTAGGTCGTGGTTTTTAATCCCATTGAGCTGGAGTTTTCCACGTAAAATTCCTTTGTCTTATTTATTTACTGCCAATTTACTGTGGGAACAAATAGACAACCTAATTCCCTATACTGTTTGGTTTTGTAGTCTATTGCTTGTAGTGGGAACTGATAGAGAAATCGGTTCTCTATACGGTTTTGTGGATGCCTAGTTTCTATCATTTGGTATCAGAGCAGGTTCTTTCTAAAAGGTTAACACCTATAAAGGATCTTCATGGCTTCTCCACCAAACCTCGATAAAGGACAATCAACATACAAACCTCCAAGATTTAACGGCCAATACTATGCTTGGTACAAAACAAGAATGCATGACTTCATAATGGCTGAGGACTCCGAGCTATAGGATGTGATTTGTGATGGTCCCTGTAGACGTGTGGTTTTTGACCCTCCCCGAGATTTTTTATATTTTAGCGTGTAAATATTTAATTTAGGCCTAATATAGCTATTTCAACTATTTTTGACTTCTTTACTTTATTTTTGTCAAAAAATTGAAAAATACAAAAATGGTTGCATACTACTCTATTTTAATCATGTATTAGATATTTTTAGTCCTGCGCCGAGGGTCGATTGGAAAAAGCCTCTCTGCCCTTTCGGGTAGGGGTAAGGCCTGTCTACATATTACCCTCCCCAGACCCCACCTTGTGGGAATATACTGGGTTGTTATTGTTGTTGTTGTTGTAGATATTTTTAGAAGGATATGCTACTTTGAACCTATTTTATTTTTAATATAAATTTTTAAAAATACAAAAAATAGTACCTTATTTTTTTATCTTTATATATTTTCGAAAAAATACAAAAAATTAGTTTCATGTTCAGTTTAATTAATTAGGATTAGTTTTTATGTGGTGTAGTATATCTATCCTATTTTAAAGGGCATTTGTGTAGTCTAGGGACTCTTCTAAACTCTTTCTTTAGAGAAAAATAAATAAATAACAAGACCCTAAGGACTTAACACAAATGGCCTAGGGACAAATTTTCAAATACACAAACATAAACCCTAGACCTATATATAATGGACTATGTTCAGCCGCATGACACTTAGACATGGAGATGAGAGGGGTCTTCAGATTTTTTACACACATTTTGTACACACGAAGACTTAGACGTTTGAGGACCTAAAGGCTTTTCTTCTTCTCCAACTAAACCAAACAAAACCCTAACCATAACCAGCCCTTCTCTTTCCGCCCAGCAACGCCGGACCACCCCTCAACCAGCTCGTCAACCAGCAGAGAAACAGCTCCAGCCTTCACGTTCCAGTCGACACCCTAAACCTCCGTTCGACAGCAGCAACCAGCGACCAAATGACCGCCTACTGCGTTGTCTCGTCGTTCGTCGTCGTCCCTCTCCAGTCGTCAACCCTCCCGTCGAACTCATCCAAACGACCATGGCTGCTTTCTTCTTCTTGAGATAAGATAACGAAGAAGACCTCCATCAATGAACAAGAGCAGCAGCAGCCACCACCAGCCCCGTCACGCCGGACCTCCCGTTTTCTACTTCTGCTTCGTCCAGCAACGGCCAAACCAGCTCGACCGGCTGACAACTTTCAGTCCAAAACTGAAAACACGTCAAGAACAGTAAAGAAAACGAAAATAGGTAAAAGCTGAAAATATTACGAGTCCAAAAGCTCATTTCGAGTTCTTTTCCGGCGAGGTTTCCGGTCTGTTGAGGTACTATCATCGGTTTTTATTCGAGTTTATCCGTCGAGGCCCGGTCCAGCTGACAAGAGGTTCTGCCTTCTTCTCTGTCATTATCTCTTTGGTATCGCTTTGAATAAATGATCTTTCCAACATATGTTGTTGCCATTTGTCTTGTTTAGTTTTAAATATCATTTGGATCCTACTGTTTTTTTGAATATTGTGGATGTTAATTTCCATGTTATTGTGTTCCTTGGCTTCTCCTTTTTCAGATTTGATTAATTCACGGGAATGTTTTATCAATTTTTTTGTTTTTGTCTAACCTTAACGAATATATCCATTATCTCTCGTTATTAAATTGGTCCTCGTTTATTTGTTCAGTGTTTTCAAAGCTCCAGATTAAAACTTGCATGTTTGGGAGCTGTAGTTTGTCGATCTCGTGAACATATAGTGTTATCTCTTCTTATTAAATTTGTCTTTTAAAGTTGAACGAGAATTAATGAAACAATAGTGTTAATTTCACTAAGCCTTGATTTTTAATTTGAATTAATAGAAGTTGGTTTAATAGTGGCATGATTTGTTAGTGGCTATGGGTACGGTTCCCGTGACATAGTTACGATGCCTAAAATTCGGGGGGTACATTTCATATCACCCGATTTTAACGACTCTGGATAATCTCAGTAAATAAATTAGGATTTCTCTTCTTTTTTTTTAGAGACAAACAAAGTAGAAAATCATAGTTGCTTTTAGGATTTGCCTTTTAAAATAATAAATTGAGACGAGCCTCGCCAAATAAAATAATAATGCATTAGTCTCTTTAGGCGCGTATCTTAATATCATTACCTCCCTAAACTCGGGTGCACATTTATGTGACCCAAATCCAAATCTGAACGATGTTAAAATATGTCAAAAACCACGGGTGCATTGATGTGAAGTGGTCCGAGACTTGTTTTAATGACGTTGCAATTTTCTTTAAAAAATGAATAAAAGCGGTTAAGTTTAAAATTTGCACATAGGTTCATAATTGTTAAAATCAGATAGCTTAAGTTAAATATAGCAGTTGAGCGATCGTGCTAGAACCACGAACTCGAAAATGCCTAACACCTTCTTCCGGGTTAACAGAATTCCTTACTCATATTTCTTATGCGTAGACTGTTAAACAGAGTCATTCTTTTCCTCGATTTGGGATTAAACCGTGACTTTGGACACCATAAATCTCCCAAGTGGCGCCTCTTAATTAAATAAATAAATCTATTTTTGATTGTCCTTTAATTGAAAAAACTCCCATACGCCCCTGCGGGCACAGGTAAAAAGGAGGTGTGAAAGTTCTGGCGACTCTGCTGGGGATCGAACCCAGAATCTCCGGTTCAGGGTTCAAGAATTCGAGCTTAGAATAATTGTTGTATTTGGCTTTGTTTATTATCTGATGTTTATTACATTTTTTGGATTTAATGTGAAAAATGCTGCTTTTTACCGCTTTGATATTATTTGAACTGTGTATATAAACTGCTACGAAACCCTTCTTCTTTCTGAGTCTTTTGAATCTATGGTGCACACGTGCGCGTGGCCCACTTTCTGTTAGGAGTCATACCAAATAGAACGAGGTTCGGTCAAGTAACTAGGCCCGGCAGACTTTCGTGCTCCCGGTACGTTGCCCCCACTTCGGCTCGAGCTGTCTGCTTAGGTAAGCTAGGTCTAGAAAAATATACCCTAGGCATTGAACCTAGTATAACAAAACCTCATGCTGGATCCGTAGTAGGAACGTTTGTGTGCATCATATGCATTTTTTGACTTGGGGGACTCAACACAGGGGCTGGGTCCGTCTAGGACAAGCAACCTGAAAATAATAGACCATCTTGATGCATCCTTTGTGCTATATATTGCATTTATTCGGGGGTAAAATGGTCATTTGGCGAATCAATGATAGTTGAGGGCAAATGGCACGCCTGGTCATGCTTATCATGTTAAATGAGAAGGCTGCGCGATTTTTTAGCTTTATTTGTGGTGTTATTTTAATCAAAAGCATAGGATAAGAATGGTGTTATTTTAATCAAAAGTATGGGGAACAATTGTGGAATCCAAGAAGTCTTGGAATTCCCTATGTCCCCCATGGTATATTTTTGGGACAAGCACATGAGGAACAATTGTGGAATCCAAGAAATCTTGGAATTCTCTATGTCCCCCATGCTACATTTTTTGGACAAGCACATGAGGAACAATTGTGAAATCCAAGAAGTCTTGGAATTCCAAATGTCCCCCATGCTACATTTTATGGACAAGTACACATGGGGGACAATTGTGGAATCCAAGAAGTCTTGGAATTATCCTATGTCACCCATGTTACATTTTCAAAAATCAAAAAAAAAAGAGAAAAAGAAAATTCAAAAGATTTTGCATGTTTCATCTATTTTTAAGAAAAAGCAAAAAAAATAGATATATGTTTCTCTAAATTAGTTGTTTTTTTTAATTCTCGCCCGTATCCAATCGGCTCGAACTGATTCTCACAGGGTGTGAGATACGTAGGCAGCCCTCATCGGGTCCAACCTCCCCTTTTGCAAAAGTAGCCAAAAATGTCAAAATTTTAATTTTTGTCATAAAGAAGTCAGGTGACGCTGTTTTTTGTCAAACATAGCCGAATGTTCCCGAAAGGGACGCCGGAAGGTTGACCTTGCATAAACAGCCACCTTTGGGTCATTTTTTAAATTTTGGTCGGTTGACCCATACAACCATAAAATCTTCGTCCTCGAAATGTTGAAAGGCCGTGTTTGCAAAATCAGGTCTTTTATTTTAATTTGAAAAACAAGAAAAAGAATCAGTGGGCAAGTAAATGCCGTTTTGATTTTTGGTCCAAATAAGCCGAGCCAACTTCGGCAATGTCTTAAACCGTTCTTTCCGAGATAGCCATAGAGTATCTTTCAGTTGTCGAAAGGCTATTTTCATAAAAGAACGGACACGTTTGTAAAAGTGTCATAAAATAGATCCTCTCCGACCTCAAAATTCATGAGAAATTGGGAGGGGGCCACGTTTGCAAAAATAGCCATTTGGTTGAATCTGGCAAACAGGGAAAGGAAGTTGGCCGTTTGTTTTTGAGTTTGTAATTCTTTTGATTATAATATGTGTTTTGTTTGATTTTCGAGTTTGTAGGTCATCTTTAAACCTTTGAAACCCAGTTTGTTTTATTATGAAAATTGAAAATTCCAATAAATGTTTCATTATTATTTACCTTTCATTTGCCTGAACTACGCACGGTCTGATTCATGCGGGTTCATGATGCATTGGCAATCTCCATAAGATTCGACCACAACCAAAAAAATGAAAAATGGAAAAGAACAAAAAGAAATGAAAAAATGGAAAAGAAAAAATGAAACGAAAAAAAGAAGAAGAAAAAGGATGTTGTTAATAATGAAGACCGACTGAGTCCATTCTAACATGTTTTATTTTGAATTGTGAAAAAAATTGAGGTGGTCTGTTTGTGGTAAGTTGAAAACACAAGATTCAGGAAAATCTGATTGTGATCCAAGACAGTGACACCCAGAATATCGCGCAGAATCCTTTACCTGCACATCATGATGCACACTTTGTGGGGATGATGCCTGGTGACATGGAGTATGAGAATCCTCTCAGGAGCCTGCTAACTAAAGTTAATGATGTTGAAATTGGAGAAGGCTCTGCTGATTTTGATGAGCAAATTTGTGGCTAAATGTCAAGCATTGCAATTGAAAAGTCATTCCTTCCTCACTAGGAAGGAATCTTGGTAGCTTGTTTTGTTGTCATTTTTGCTGTCCAGGCTATTTCGGGGTTATAATCCGGATATTGTCTTGTGGTCAAACCCTCTTATCTTTTCATTTTGTCATAGCGGTTTGTTTCAGGTCTGTTCCAAGGTTATACTCCAGTTTGTCTTGATTATTTTGTTATGCGAACCGTTTCACCGTTTGTCTAATGCAAATTTCGGTCTTTTATTACCTCCAATAGTCTTCTTTGTTTAGTTCTTTTATCCTTTTGTTTTGACTTTTGTTCAGCACTGATTCTAGTGACATGACATGCATGCATAATTCTCAGTCTGATATTTGAAAGCCTGTTTAGTCAAGAATCAATGAAATCATTTTCGAAAAAAAGCGTTTTGAGATCATTTGAAGCCCGAACCATGTGGAACAGTGGGCAGATAAAACATAAAGAAATCGTAAAAGCATAGGTCGTTCATGATAATGAGAGTGAAAGTGTTGCCCAATTGGTACTTTGTATTTAACAGTTGAAGAAAGCAAAGATGTGGATATAACTATCAAGTCTAGCACGATCAGAAGATGTTACAAATCTTTGTTTAATCGCGTTGTTTGTGCTTGGCATGTTTTGAAGATTGGAATGACGAAGGCATTTTATTCTGCAATCTAAATACTTTATCCTTCGTTAACCCTTTGAGCTTTGTCTATTTTCTTTCATACCCCTCTTTCGGAATCAGTAGCAAAGATCAGAAACACAAGCATGAAAGATAAGAAAAAAGGGAAGAAAAGAAAACAACAAAACCAACAAAAAACAACAAAAGAGAAAGAAAAGAAAAAAGAAAAGAAAAATAATAAGTGAAAAGGAAAACTAGAATAACAAGGAATTGGGTGAACTACGTTTGACCTGATTCCTAAAAGAGGATAAGTAGGCGCTTAACGGCTCGGTCATAGTGTAACAAAAAAATCAAAAATCCCCAAGCAAGAAACTGGGGCAGAAGTTGTGTTTATTGTAAAGAAATCTAGTTCCGAAGGTTGTAATTTTGAACCCAAGTTGATTTGTTTGAGCCTTTAATACCCTTTCTTTCTAGCCCTACCAAAATCCCACATTACGTTCCAAAGAAAGACCTTTTGACCAGTCTTCAAAAGATGCCAAGTCGGGCAACTAGAAGTTGAGAATAACACTCTGATCCCTAGCAGAAAAGAAATAAAATGAGAGAGTCTTGTCGGTAACACCCCAAATTCCCAGCTGAAAAGAAATAAAATGAGAGAGTCTTACCGATGAAAACCTTCACAGGCACCATAAGGCGATGAAAGCTGAGAGAAAGACCAAAATGAGAGAGGTTTGATAGTGAAAACCCTTCGGGCACTACAAATCGAATAAGAATTGAGAATCAGATAGGAAATCACCAGACGGAGATTGTGAAAGATGACTAACAACAGAGAATCAAAACCCAGTTTCACGGTTTAAGGGTACCACAAGAGTTGAACACCGAAATCGCTTGGCAGAATAGGCCACATGTGCATGTCATGGTCATTAGAGTTGGCATCCACGTCTGATAGGTTTTTTTTTTACTTTATCGTTTTTCTATTATAAGTCATCTCTTTCCTTTGTCTTTCACTCTGTTCCTTTTATCTCGTTTGTTTCCTCTTCTTGAGTATGTTTGGTCAAAACAAGTGAGAAATGAATTCAAAATTTGCCATCAGCTTTGCAATCGCACAACACGAGATATGGCTAGCACGTCACAGTGTCATAATTCAGGAAAGAGCAACAAGCGCACTGAGTTGGTAACAATAAACATGAAATGGGATCCATGTGAAATACAAAGGTTTGGTATATATCAATTCATGAATAAGATAGAGGGGGTAGGGTGAATAGATCAGAGGTATTTTCTATGGTATGATTGACAAAAGGGGTTGACCCGTGAAAAGAAAGGTTTTCCAAGTAGAAATCAAATCTAGCATGGAAAGTGAAGGAGCAATAGACCTCAAGGCCAAGGCCAGTGGTTTAAGTCAAGAAAGAACAATATACGCACTGAGTGGGTGGCAATTGGCGTGCTTTGGGATTAATGTGAAACACAAAGGTTTAGTCAGTGCCAATTCATGGACAATGCGATAGGAGGAGGACCAGGGGAATTAATTAAAGGAATATTCTATGATGAGATTAACAGGGGGGACCAGTGACAATAAAGATATTCCAAGCAGAAATCAGCTGTCATGGGAAATATGTGGGGTCAGATGAGAAGTTTGTGAATAGTCAAGATGGTCGGACAACGCAGAGCATGGAAAGGGAAGCCATCCCCACCAAGGCCACAAATCGACCACCATTTTTAACTGGCAAATTTTCTTTGATTTGAAGCAGGGAAAGGAAATGTTATTGATGGCGGAAAGACATGCCACAACAAAAGATTACCAAAACTCGGGCAGAAAATTTTCTGTCATTTTTGAAAATTTTCTCGGATGAACGAGGAAATCAATTCAAATTTTAAGGGATAGCAATATAACACAAATTTTGAGGGAAGACAACACAAACAGTCGGAGGGAAGGTAATTCAAGTTTTGAAGTTGGGAGCCCGCCCATATAACAGAGGAGTACATTTCAGTCTTTACATTTCAAGTTTTGAAGTTGGGAGCCCGCCCATATAACAGAGGAATACATTTCAGTCTTTAAATTTCAAGTTTTGAAGTTGGGAGTCCGCCCATATAACAGAGGAATACATTTCAGTCTTTATATATCAAGTTTTGAAGTTGGGAGCCCGCCCATATAATAGAGGAATACATTTCAGTCTTTACATTCCATGTTTTGAAGTTGGGAGCCCGCCCATATAATAGAGGAACACATTTTAGTCTTTACATTTTTCCTTCTAGGATAAAAAGTCCTAGTCTGATGGATTTCCCTCCCAATAAAAATCTTAGTCTGTTGAATCTTTCACCTAAGATAAAAAAAAAAACTTTGTCTGATGAATTTTTCACCTAAGATAAAGATAAAAATCTTATTCTGTTGAATCTTTCACCTAAGATAAAAATCTTAGTCTGATGAATTTTTCACCTAAGATAAAGATAAAAATCTTATTCTGTTGAATCTTTCACCTAAGATAAAAATCTTAGTCTGATGAATTTTTCACCTAAGATAAAGATAAAAATCTTAGTCTGATGGATCTTTCACCTAAGATAAAGATAAAAATCTTAGTTTGTTGAATCTTTCACCTAAGATAAAAATCTTAGTCTGATGAATTTTTACCTAAGATAAAGATAAAAAATCTTAGTCTGATGAATTTTTCACCTAAGAGAAAGGAAGGTATAATTTAAAAAAGAAGGGAAGGCAAAAAATGGAAAAAGAAAAAAAAAGCAAAAAAAAAAAGGAAGGCATAATTTAAAGGGGAAGGTATAATTTAAAAAAGAAAGGAAGACAGAATTTGAAAAAAGAAAGAAAGTATGAATTTCGAAAAATTAAGAAAGTCTGGATTCGAAAAATTGGACCTAGTTTGATGAATTATCTCCTAGGATAAAACGCTTAGTCTGTTGAATCTCTCACTTAAGATAAAAAGAAAAATCTTAGTCTGTTAAATCTTTCACCTAAGATAAAAAGAAAAATCTTAGTCTGTTGAATCTTTCACCTAAGATAAAGATAAAAATCTTAGTCTGTTGAATCTCTCACCTAAGATAAAGATAAAAATCTTAGTCTGTTGAATCTTTCACCTAAGATAAAAAGAAAAATCTTAGTCTGTTGAATCTTTCACCTAAGATAAAATCTTAGTCTGTTGAATCTTTCACCTAAGATAAAAAGAAAAATCTTAATCTGTTGAATCTTTCACCTAAGATAAAAAGAAAAATCTTAGTCTGATGAATCTTTCACCTGAGATAAAGATAAAAATCTTAGTCTGTTCAATCTTTCACCTAAGATAAAAATTTTAGTCTGGTGAATTTTTTACCTAAGATAAAGATAAAAAATCTTAGTCTGATGAATTTTTCACCTAAGAGAAAGGAAGGTATAATTTTAAAAAGAAGAGAAGGCAAAAAAATGGAAAAAGAAAAAAAAAGAAAGGAAGGCATAATTTAAAGGGGAAGGTATAATTTAAAAAAGAAAGGAAGGCAGAATTTGAAAAAAGAAAGAAAGTATGAATTTCGAAAAATTAAGAAAGTCTGGATTCGAAAAATTGGACCTAGTTTGATGAATTATCTCCTAGGATAAAAATCTTAGTCTGTTCAATCTTTCACCTACGATAAAAATTTTAGTCTGGTGAATTTTTTACCTAAGATAAAGATAAAAAATCTTAATCTGATGAATTTTTCACCTAAGAGAAAAGAAGGTATAATTTTAAAAAGAAGAGAAGGCAAAAAAATGGAAAAAGAAAAAAAAAGAAAGGAAGGCATAATTTAAAGGGGAAGGGATAATTTAAAAAAGAAAGGAAGGCAGAATTTGAAAAAAGAAAGAAAGTATGAATTTCGAAAAATTAAGAAAGTCTGGATTCGAAAAATTGGACCTAGTTTGATGAATTATCTCCTAGGATAAAAATCTTAGTCTGTTGAATCTTTCACTTAAGATTAAAAGAAAAATCTTAGTCTGTTGAATCTTTCACCTAAGATAAAAAGAAAAATCTTAGTCTGTTGAATCTTTCACCTAAGATAAAACGAAAAATCTTAGTCTGTTGAATCTTTCACCTAAGATAAAATCTTAGTCTGTTGAATCTTTCACCTAAGATAAAAATAAAAATCTTAGTTTGTTGAATCTTTCACCTAAGATAAAAAGAAAAATCTTAGTCTGATGAATCTTTCACCTAAGATAAAGATAAAAATCTTAGTCTGTTGAACCTTTCACCTAAGATAAAAATCTTAGTCTGTTGAATCTTTCACCTAAGATAAAAAGAAAAATCTTAGTATGTTGAATCTTTTACCTAAGATAAAAATCTTAGTCTGATGAAATTTTCACCTAATATAAAGACAAAAATCTTAGTCTGATGAGTTTTCTCACCTAAGATAAAGAAAAGCCATCCCCAGCAGGATTATCACAACCAATCATCACATTTTAAACTGACAAAATTTTCTTTGCCTGAAAAATAGAAAGGCGTTGTCTTTTTAAATTGTATTTGAAGTTTTAAATTATAATTGAATTTAGGTGCCCACCTGAAGAACGGAAAGGCGTTGTCTTTTTAAATTTTATTTGAAGTTTTAAATTATAATTAAGGCCGGGTGCCCGCCTGAAGAACGGAAAAGCGTTATGTTTATTTAAGTTGTTGTTGAAATCAGTAAAGCAGAGGGTTATAATGAGAAATCCCCAGCATAAATTCAAGTTCAGAAATCAGAACACAATTCAGGTTAGCAACAAAAAGAAGCTCGCGGCAAGAATGCGAGTCAATAGTCCAAGATGATCAACAGAAGTTAGTCACAATAAACGAAAAGAAAAAAAAAGAAAAGAAAAAAAGAAGAAAAAAAATGAATCCAAAGTGCAGAAGTGGAGAAAAGATGTGGTCTGCTCAAGGCATAATTGAAGTCACAAGCTCTACATGTCTCGTCTTGATTTGAAAAAGTTGAAGAAGATTGAACCAACACCTGCAGCTAACAAGCATCAAGATTCAGATCAGAGTCCGCATGAAGAATCAGCCAAGACTCAAGATCAAGCTTGAGAAGACTCATAAATAGGAATCTTGTAACTAGTAGCTGATAGGCTTAGTTAGTCTTTTTCATTTTGATTTTTGATGTAATAGCAGGACCGCAGACCAGAACCTCAATGGAACGGAACCTCGGCCGGCTCTTCACCTCAGCATACTCCATCACCTCACTCACTTCTGAACTTCACGTGGCCTGATTCCTTTATAGCCAAGGATATCTAGGCAACTCAGATACCAGGGCTCGGTCACATTCTCTTCCTTTCCTTTAGTGTTAGTCTCTCCAAATAAGGGCAGGACAAAACATGTCTAGTCGTTCTTTGTCGGAAAACTCTTCGTGTCTCCAGTCAAAGAGGGGCAGCTGTAGACGTGTGATTTTTGACCCTCCCCAAGATTTTTTATATTTTAGCGTGTAAATATTTAATTTAGGTGTAATATAGCTATTTCAACTATTTTTGACTTCTTTACTTTATTTTCGTCACAAAATTGAAAAATACAAAAATGGTTGCATGTTACTCCATTTTAATCATGTATTAGATATTTTTAGAAGGATATGCTACTTTGAACCAATTTTATTTTTAATATAATCTTTAAAAAATACAAAAAATATTACCTTATTTTTTATCTTTATATAATTTCGAAAAAATACAAAAAAATAGTTTCATGTTCAGTTTAATTAATTAGGATTAGTTTTTATGTGGTGTAGTATATCTATCCTATTTTAAAGGGCATTTGTGTAGTCTAGGGACCCTTCTAAACTCTTTCTTTAGGGAAAAATAAATAAATAACAAGACCCTAAGGACTTAACACAAATGACCTAGGGACTAATTGGCAAATACACAAACATAAACCCTAGACCTATATATAATGGACTATGTTCAGCCGCATGACACTTAGACATGGAGATGAGAGGGGTCTTCAGATTTTTTACACACATTTTATACACACTAAGACTTAGACGTTTGAGGACCTAAAGGCTTTTCTTCTTCTCCAACTAAACCAAACAAAACCCTAACCATAACCAGCCCTTCTCCTTCCGCCCAGCAACGCCGGACCACCCCTCAACCAGCTTGTCAACCACCAGAGAAACAGCTCCAGCCTTCATGTTCCAGTCGACACCCTAAACCTCCGTTCGACAACAGCAACCAGTGACCAAACGACCGCCTGCTGCGCTGTCTCGTCGTTCGTCTTTATCCCTCTCCAGTCGTCCACCCTCACGTCGAACTCATCCAAACGACCATGGCTGCTTTCTTCTTCTTCAGATAAGACAACGAAGAAGACCTCCACCAATGAACAAGAGCAGCAGCAACCACCACCAGCCCCGTCACGCCGGACCTCCCGTTTTTTGCTTCTGCTTCGTCCAGCAACAGCCAAACCAGCTCGACCAGCTGACAACTTTCAGTCCAAAACTGAAAACACGTCGAGAACAGTAAAGAAAACGAAAATAGGTAAAAGCTAAAAACATCACGAGTCCAAAAGCTCATTTCGAGTTCTTTTCCGGCGAGGTTTCCAGTCTGTCGAGGTACTATCGTCGGTTTTCGTTCGAGTTTATCCGTCGAGGTCCGGTCCAGCTGACAAGAGGTTTTGCCTTCTTCTCTTGTCATTATCTCTTTGGTATCGCTTTGAATAAATGATCTTTCCAGCATATGTTGTTGCCATTTGTCTTGTTTAGTTTTAAATATCATTTCGATCCTACTGTTTTTGTAAATATTGTGGATGTTAATTTCCATGTTATTGTGTTCCTTGGCTTCTCCTTTTTCAGGTTTGATTAATTCATGGGAATGTTTTATTAATTGTTTTGTTTTTGTCTAATCTTAATGAATATACACATATCCATTATCTCTCGTTATTAAATTGGTCCTCGTTTATTTGTTCTGTGTTTTCAAAGCTCCAGATTAAAACTTGCATGTTTGGGAGCTGTAGTTTGTCGATCTCGTGAACATATAGTGTTATCTCTTGTTATTAAATTTGTCTTTTAAAGTTGAACGAGAATTAATGAAACAATAGTGTTAAGTTCACTAAGCCTTGATTTTTAATTTGAATTAATAGAAGTTGGTTTAATAGTGGCGTGATTTGTTAGTGGCTATGGGTAAGGTTCCCATGACATAGTTACGATGCCTAAAATTCAGGGGGTGTATTTCATGTAACCCGATTATAACGACTCTGGATAATCTCAGTAAATAAATTAGGATTTCTCTTCTTTTTTTTTTAGAGACAAGCAAAGAAGAAAATCATAGTTGCTTTTAGGATTTGCCTTTTAAAATAATAAATTGAGACAAGCCTCGCCAAATAAAATACATAAATTGCGGGGCCCTCGATAAATGGTGGTATTAAAATACTTAGATTTCGGGATGGGCCGTTTAGCAAATTTCACGGCCTTCCGCAAAATAATAACTCGTTAGTCTCTTTAGGCGTGTATCTTAATAACATTACCTCCCTAAACTCGGATGCACATTTATGTGACCTAAATCTAAATCTCAACGATGTTAAAATATGTCAAAAACTACGGGCGCATTTATGTGACGTGGTCCGAGACTTGTTTTAATGACGTTGCAATTTTCTTTAAAAAAAGAATAAAAGCGGTTAAGTTTAAAATTATCACATAGGTTCATAATTGTTAAAATCAGATAACTTAAGCCAAATATAATAGTTGAGCGATCGTGCTAGAACCACGAAACTCGAAAATGCCTAACACCTTCTCTCGGGTTAACAGAATTCCTTATTCGGATTTCTGATGCGTAGATTGTTAAATAGAGTCATTCTTTTCCTCGATTCGGTATTAAATAGGTGATTTGGGACACCATAAATCTCCCAAGTGGAGACTCTGAATTAAATAAATAAATCCCGTTTTGATTGTCCTTTAACTGAAAAAACTCCCCAACGCCCCTGCGGGCGCAGGTAAAAAGGAGGTGTGACAGTCCTTTTGTCCCTATAAAGTCTGTTGGAGGGGGAGCATGGATTGTTTCAAAAACAAGAAAAGAATACAGTGGTGCTAACCAAAAAGATATTAAGAAGAACTTCAAGGAGAAGAAGATTCTTGTGTGTGGTACTGGACCAGACAAATATAATTGTATATCGGTGTGTGAATCTGCCAAGAAAATATGGGAAGCTCTTCAAACGGCTCATGAGGGAACTAGTCAGGTAAAGCAGTCCAAAATAGATATGCTTACAACTGAGTATGAACTCTTTAAAATGGAAGAGGATAAGTTTATTTAGGAGATGCATACCCGTTTCACCTCCATAATCATTGAGCTTCATTCACTTGGTGAAATCGTGCCAACCAACAAGCTAGTCCGGAAGATACTCAGTATTCTACCAGGTTCCTGGGAGAGATAGTTTAATGCTATCACTGAAGCCATTGACCTGCAGAAGCTAACTATTGACGAGCGTATTGGAAATCTCAAACATAGGAGATAAAGAGAAAGAAGGATCTTGAAAGAAGAGAGCCCAATGAAGAGAGGAACATGGTTCTCAAAGCTGCCATCACTGACTCAGGTAGTGATGAATCTGAAATAACGTATCTCACTCGAAGATTTCAAAAGATGGTTTGTAAAAATGGTGGGGTCCCAAAGAAAGGAAGTTCCATCAGAAATTTTACAGGAAATGATTGCTATCATAAGTGTAGAAAGCCTGGACACTATATTAAATACTACTCTCTTCATAAGCAGGATTATTACAAAACCAAAACTGATAAGACAGCTGAGAGGAACCTGGTCCCTCACGGGAAATTCAAAAGAAGAGATGTTGCTAACAACATGGTGAAGCAAGCTTTGGCTGACTGGGGAGATTCCTCCAGTGAATCTGAAGGTGAGGATGACCAAGGAGATGCCTTTATGATGGTTGTTGACAATGAATATGAGTCAATCTTTGCATTCATGGCTAAATCTGATGATGACGAGGATAAGGAGGAAGATTATTTAAGTTTTATTGATGTTCAAAGAAATTCAAAAACTTACTCTAAGAATAAATTAATGTCCTTAGCAAATGTGTTGATTGATGCATATCAGAGCCTCATTAATGGGAAAAATACTTTAATAGAAGAAATTAGTGACATAGAACAAGAGAGGGATGATACCATTGTAGACTTGAAGGAACAAGTGGAAGAAGTAACTAGAGAACATAACTTGTTGAAAAAAAACGAAAAAAAAGGACGGACAACACTAAGGGTAAAGAAGTGGCTAGTGAGGCTCAACTTGAGCTTGAGAGTGAGCTTAGGAAAGTTAAAACAAGTCTTGTTGTTGAGCTTAAAAAGAATAGACAACTTCAGGAGGATTTAAAAAGGGTTAAAAATGATCTTACTAAGTCACTTAAATGGACTCGGTCCTCTGATGTAATAACATCTATATTCAGGAGTAATGGTGGAAACAAGCAAGGAATCGAGTTCTAAAAGGCTAAAACCTCCTATAATCCCCATAACAATTATGTAATTGTGGTTGATAATAGGTTGTGTACTCACTATGGTCAAACTGGTCATTACAAGGACTCTTGTAAAGTTAAAATTTGGTCTCTATAAAGTTTTTGGTGAAAAGAAGCATACTGTTGAGGAACCTAGTCCTTTGAGAGGAAATATATGTTGCCTGCATGGGCAAAAAGAAGTTTGTTCTGCCCATTCTATCTTTGTAAGGCACCCAAGCTGGCCTGGGTTCCTACGCCAAATTAGTGATTTAATGTGCAGGCTGGAGTGAGAGGTAGCAATCAAAAAATGATACATGGATAGCGACTGCTCTAAGCATATGGATGGAATAATGGATGATTTCCTCACTCTAGACCTTCCAAGGTGGGGCTACGGTTTTTTTTGAAATGGCAAGAAGGGCTATATTCTTGATATTGGCAAAATTAGAAAAACACTCTCCCATGCAAACTGAAAATGTGTACCATGTGAATAGCTTGAACTATAGCTTGTTGAGTGTGTCAAAAATATGTGATAAGGAAAATTGAAGTGATGTTCTTGTCCAAATATTTCATTATCACCAATTTCAAAACTGGTGAAGTGGTGTTGATAGCCAAAAGTTCAACAACAACTATGGTGAAGACCTTTATTCACTTAATGATGGTGATCTAACATGCCTAAGTGTCATTGATGATAATTCTGAGTTATGGCATTGATGACTGGGGCATGTGAGTTTTTATTTGCTAAACATGTTGGTTATGGAGGACCTAGTTCATGGGATGAAGTAGTCAACATTTCCTACTACTTGATTAACAAGTGCATGATCAGGTCCCTTCTCGAGAAGTGTCTCTATGAACTGCTCAGTGGGAGAAAAACTCAAGCTGAGTTATCGAGGGCCTTTGGATGCAAAATGCTTTGTTCTCAACAATGGTGGCAAACGTCACATAAAAGAAGATGAAGATGGAGAACTCACAAATGATCCTAGTGAAGTTATAGATATTGAAAATGGAAATACTAATTTGATGTGTCAAGTTAAGTAGAGCAATGTAGAAGATACAACAGAATTTCCAAAAGGCACAGAGGAACCTGGTCCCTCGATGATTGGCTATGCTAAGAAGGAAAGGAACAATGCTAAAAAGTCTTTTTTGATGACATATAACTCAAAGCTATACTGTTACAGGCATACACATATGGCAGTTTCAGGACAAAACAAGAGTGACATTGCACTACTAGATGTATTTGCTCAGATTTTTCAAAAACCATCAAGGAACCTGCTTTCTACGTCTTAGGTTAGTAGTCTCTCCAATACTTATATGCCTTTTTTAAGATGCTGAAGTGTCATGTCATTAATTTATTCCAGCCTTTCTCCTACCTCTCTCCTGATTTTTGAAGTCCAAAATATTAAACCTCTTCCGAACTAACCCGTAGCCCAAACAAAAGAACACTTCTCTATCTTACACCCAACCAAAACTAATTTTTTTTTTCAAAACAAAAATCAACCTTGTCTCAAAAAGAATCCTTCTCTCCAAATATGCCACAAGTATATCCAACTCTGTCACTCTCCAAAATCCTAACTCCATCAAAATTAAAACCCTAAGAAGTCTTTGGTAGATTTTGATGGAAGTTTAACTGAAAGGGAATATGGTAGATCTAATATTTTATAGCGTAAGGCTGAAATTGTTGCTGGATGTGTGGAAGTCCTGAAGGATGGAGAAATTTTTAAATGTGAGAATTGAATAAGGGACCTGATCCCTCAAGATCTTCTCATGAAGTCAATTTTAATGATGACATTTTCTTTTTGAGTTTTGTGTTTAAACAAACTTCTGATCTAGTAAAAAGGATTGATGAATAGTAGTCTGATTAATGATGAAGTGATGTGACATGCTGATGTGATGGTGGAAGAGAGAATGAAGTAAAAAAAAATATTGGAGAAAATAAAGTTGATTGAGAAAGATGCAGCAGATGATAAGGGTAAACAGATTGAGAAGAAAAAGAGGGAGACATGGCTTCTCAGGGATAGAAAGGATAGTATAGGTGAGGAACCTGGTTCCTTACAGAAGTAGAAGGTTGAGTCATCAGGTTTGGAGAGATAGACGAATCTGAAGTCTCAAAAAGTGCTGCTAGGCAGAGTGTTGACTCTGATATTGCTAAAAATGGAGGAACTTCTTGACATTGTTGAGTTACAAAAATAGAATCACCTCTTCGTTCCTTCGAGTCCCAATGTTTATAAAGAAGAAGTAAAAACTTCTATGTTTTATGTGATACTCTAATTCTATATGTGCATAGGACGGAGTTTGTTCTTGATGAGAAGAAGCTTGGGGAGATTCTTGCAGATCTGATTGATTGTTCAGCCTACTCAGATAGGTTGAGAACCAGGTCCTCGTGGTCCCTTGGCAGAATAGAGTGCTAAGTTGAAGGGTGAGAATGGATGATTGAGGAAACAAGTGGAGGAACTGAGAGAGCAGATGATCATCGATCAAAGAAGAGTTAATGAATGAATGGAGAAGCTCATCAAGGCCTTAGTTATCCATGTCTTTCACTCCTTCCAAATTCCTTTGAATTATCATCTTCTTTTTATCCCTATATTTGATGATATTGGTACTTTAGTTATTTAAGTTGTCATATTATGTATTGTTGAAACTACTATGCTTTTATTATAATTACCCTACTATGGGAAATCACTCTAATTTATGCAATGACATTCACTTGTTCTTTTTGTTATTATCTATGTTGTATTGCCCAAGTGGCTAAGTTAATGTTGCAGAACTTATTTTTGGTTGTGCTTCTTCTTTTATTCTTTTAATGATGCCAAAAGGGGGAATTTATATAGGTGTCAACATGGTGGGTAGGAACAGAATCAAATTGATGTGTTGTGTTGTGCATGAAAGATAGCTCTGCTTCGCAGGGGGAACGTTGCTAATAGTATATTGGTTATAGGTCTGATCCACAGGGAAACATGTAAGGAATCTGGTTCTCAAGGGGATATCAATTTTGGGTTCGTCATCCTCAAAAAGGGGGAAATTACTCGAAGTTATACTATGGCATGTTTTCTTGATGACAAACGTTCTCAAGGAACTGGGTACGGACCAGAATGATCAGTACATTTAAGGAATCTTATTTTCAGGAGGAATATTAATTCTGGGTTTGTCATCATCAAAAAGGGGGAAATTGATAAGTTATGGTATTTTGAGTTTTTATGATTTGCCAAACAGTGTTGAGGAAAAAGTTGTGATCAGTTCCTTAGGTTTGGTTCTTGGGGGGATATGACTAATTCATAGGGGGAACAATGTAGAGATCTGGTTCTCTTAGGGGATATCAATTCTAAGTTTGTCATCATCAAAAAGGGGGAAATTGATGGGTTACAAGTACTTTGGGCATAAGTACTTTACTTTATGTTTTGATGATCTAACAAACTTACCATCCAGAACAAGATAAAGAACATGTTACACATTTACAAGACCTTAAGATCACAAAGTTCCAAGTTGGGATCCAGCATGGGATAAAACTCAACTCTTCAGAGTGGAAGGAACAGCTGAGGGAACATGTCCCTACAATTTCCGAGGAGACTGTATGAAGTCAACTCTCCAGCTGGAATGTTGCTGCCTGCATATGCTACTGTACATGAACAACGCATCAACCCACTTTATGTGGAAGCTTTTTTACCTACCTTGCTTACATCATTGTAAGTGATGCCACATATGTATAAATACAATCAAGGAAGGTAAAACAACTTACTTCATGAAAGAACAAGATAAGGAATCTGATACAATTAAATTCCCTTGCATTCAGAATAACTAGTCAGATATCTGGTTCAATTCTAAATGAATTCAGATAAGGAAACAACTGAGGGACTAGATAAGGATCAGTTTCCCTCGTCGTTGTACAGTCAACTCTACTGCTGTAAAAGTTGATGTAGCATACCATCTGGTAGGATGCTACACTGTATTGTCTGTCAGTAGTACAGCAGTATAGCTATAGCTTGCTAAGGCCAAACTAAAGGGAACTTTATTGCATCATCCTTGATGACATCATACATATATATTATTAACATGTGGCAAGGGGTTTCATCTCTCTAACACTTGCAAAATCAAAAGAAAATATTCTCTCAAGTGCTAGACACAACCCCTCTTAAGAACAAAGTTGCTGCAACCTCAAGGACCAGATCCAAAGATTGAAGATATCTTAGGTCCTTAGGTTTTTTGAGTCTTTGTTATTTGTTTTTCATTTGTAACTCCTACTTAGCTTAGTTAGAAGAATTGTGTGGGAAACCCTTTGTAAGTCATAAACCCTTGTGTTTGTGTCTTAGCTAGAGTTAGTCGAGTGGTGAAGTTTTTGTAATAGAGTTATTACAAAGTGGCTTGGAATAGTGTTGTTACAAGTTAGTGACTGATTAAGAATTTGTAATAGAGTTATTACAAAGTGGCTTGTAATAGTGTAGTTACAAGTTAGTGTTGGATTAACAGGTTAATTCCTATGTTACAATAGGTTGTAATCTAAAGATTGTTGAGTAGTGAAGCTTAAATCCTACAAAGGTAGGTTGCGGTTTTTAATCCCGTTGAGCTGGGATTTTCCCACATAAAATTCCTTTGTGATCTTTATTTACTACCGATTTACTGTGAGAACAAATTCAGAACCTGATTCCATATATTGTTTGGTTTTACAGTCTGTTGGTTACAGTGGGAACTGCTAGAGAACTCGGTTCTCTATACATTTTTGTGGATGCTTAGTTTCTATCACTCTATCCCATGCTGAGAGGAGGTCCATTACATCCAAATCCAACTTGTATCTAATGGAGGCACTAGATGGATTTACAGCTGTAAACTTGTCTTCCATCATGATTGAGCATATGCAGAAGGTGGTGACTTTCAAGGATGCAAACATTGGTCTTTTATACGGGTTTCTTCATATGCACGTTTTTAAGTTCTTTAAAGTGCCACAACAATAGTGCAAAGTAGGTACCAAGAAACAGACCTTCTCTCAAATAACTTTGGAGAAATGTGATTGTATCGAAAATAATAGAGGGAGAGCAAGTACTTCAACAATCTCTCAGCTCATCTATGCTCAAAATAGTGCATCTGAGGAGATTCGAAAGTTGAAGGGGAGGAACACTATCCTGGAAGATCAGCAGGCCCAGGGGCCCTAGGGTCAAATGAGGAGATTACTCGTCTGATGAAAGAAAATGTTGATCTCATGGCACAAGTGGAGAATCGGAAGGATAAACTGTTCACCAAGCAGTCGGCTAATGCCCGAATAGATCTAGTTCTTAACACCTTTTCTGCAGCTTCAAAGCCCTCTCCACCTAGTGTCCCTTAGGTAACCCTTTCAGTGACAAGTTTTTTGATTTTATGTTCTTGTTTTTATGATTATGGCAGTTGTTATTGTTTATTTTTGTGATGTGGATGGGGTGTACTTGTACTGCTTCGGTTGAAAACAGTCCAATCTTTGCCTTTGTTCTATAGAAAAGGCATATGTTTTATAAAAAAACTATCCTCTTTTGTTGTTAATGCTTATGTTTCTCCGTTACTCTTTTTTATTATGTTGTGTGCACATATGTGGCATGAGTTAGATAGGATAGACTTCTTTATGTTGATTGCTTGCTTGTGTATTTTTAATAATGCCAAAAGGGGGAAGTATAATAGAAACAGGGATCTGATTGAGGGAGAAGCATAGAGTCAGGGGGAACTTCTAAAGTTCCTATTGCTTCATCTAGTTAAATTTGCTCTGAACATGGGTTATAAATTTCTAAGTTTGTCATCATCAAAAAGGGAGAAATTGATAGGTTTCCAATTTCCTAGCTTTATGTTTTGATGATCTTGTAAGGCCCCGTAAAATCCCTAGTCGGAAATCCGGATCCCGTGGTGCCAAGTTAGGAGCATGTGTTAGCAATTCATAAATATACCTAGCTCACCGCGGTGCAGACCTTTTTGGATTGAATAATGCATTAAAAAGTCAAGAATAAGTTTCTATAAAAAAATGCAAGAAATGCGGTCCATAATACGGCCGCAAATCAGGTATGCGGACCGCATATCTGCCGCAGAGTTATTCAGAATATTGGTTAAAATTGAAGTCAGCTATGCGGTAGAAATGCGGTCGCATAATCGAAATGCGGACCACATAGTCGTCGCATATTTTCCTTTGAATTTTACGAGGGTCAATTATGTGGTGCACTTTGCTACTGCAGAACGTGAATACGGACCACATTCCTGCTGCAGACTCAGTCAGAGAGTCCAGTTTCTGGGGAGCATTTTGCGGTCCGCATACATGTTTAGTCTGTGATTGCAAATGCGATCACATATTTAACTCGGGGCTCCAATTTTCTAATTTTTAACCCGACCTCCCTATCGATATATCCGGTGTTATAGCTCATTTTAAGCATCTTTCTGAACATTTCTAGAGTGAGAGAGAGGGTTTTTAGAGAGGGAAAGTATCCCCATCAAATTACTCCATAAGATATGGATAAATCCTTGAAGAAAATCAAGTGAAGACCCCTAGACCTTCTCAAGAGGTAATACTTCATCACCCCAACTCTTATTTGTTTTATTCTCAGATATAAGGGGTCGCTAGTGAGGTTATTCATGGGTATAACAATGGATTCCTTGCATGCATATCAAACCTTAGAGTAGTGGGAGGTGGTGAATTAAAGAGGGGTACAAAATGATATAAATTGCTCTCAAAAAGGGGCCTAAGATCACATTGCACCTCTAGGGTTTGTCAATATGCTTGAACCAAGCTAGAGTCTCAATCTCATCTCTAATTCTCGATTTAATTTGTAATTCTTACTCAATAGATCGAAGTGCTAAGAGTT